>LWMK02000921.1:0-11439 GCA_001693075.2 Taenia saginata
GATTTAATTGACATCCTCTTTTCCAACTTGCTCACCATGCATACCATCCCAACAACTTTCCTTTGAGTTGTACTTGCAGTGAAATACAATATGATCACTGGCCCAATTTCTCTGTGCAGGTATGAAATTCGATGCAAGTACTGGGATAATAACGCCGTCGAGCAACATACAATGGAATATAAATACAGGAACAAGCTTCCAATCATAACTTATATTAACGTGACAGCAAACCATCCTCTTTAGTCGTGTGCGTAGACGCTTTCGCCACTAGAATGAAAGCAGACGGTCATTAGCTAGATGCTCCTGTCTGGCTTTGCGCTGTTCATTTGAATACATGTGTGCAACCCACCAAAGACCGCGATTTTTACGGTGCTGGTTGCTCCGTCAACGTCGTCGTTGCACAGAACTTTATCCCGTGAGGTAAAGCACATCCAATGTGTCAAAATGACCGTTTTATAAAAGAGCTGCCTGACATGTTTACCAAAGAAGCCCAACAACCATGGTCTACAACGGTCACTTATGAAGTGAAACGTCAAGCATGTGCGGCGCAGTGGCCTTTTTGTTCTACTTCATACCTTTTGTCAAAACAGTGCTCATCGCAAAGACAGTGTGCTTACGAGTGATTTCCGGCTTTGCCCAATCTCATAAAAAAGAGTACGGGTATGATGGAGGAGGAACATTTACCCAACTCTCCCAACCACTACTTCATTCGGAAGCTGTGCGTTTGTTAGAAAAAGACTGAGTGTAGATTTAATTGACATCCTCTTTTCCAACTTGCCCACCATGCATACCATCCAAACAACTTTCCTTTGAGTTATACTTGCAGTGAAATACAATATGATCACTGGCCCAATTTCTCTGTGCAAGTATGAAATTCGATGCAAGTACTGGGATAATGAACTTGACCATGCTTGTCACCGTAGGAGAGTGTGGCACGATTCCCAGTAGAAGAAGAACTGAGTGGTGGAAACTGCATGCGTAGCGCCTACCGGGAACCAGAGTTTAGCACCAGGCTCACTCACTTCCCTCAAGCGTCTCCCATTCGCATTGCCCATTTGAACAGGTTAGTAAGCTCACTCTGCTTCTGTCTGCTCCGCTTGATTGAAATGCCCCTGATAAACACCTTCCCTGCCCAAATAACTGTCATTCCGTATGCCTCAAGCTGTACGCATTGCTCCACGGACCAGGAAGGAAGTGAGGTAACAGAAGTGAAAGTAGCAGAGGGAGGATGAGGTGGATATTAAAGTGCGGTGTCAATACATGACCGTCAAAAGGAAGTCAATGCAGAATATGACATCCACCTTCCACCACGAATATAGAAACTCGGAGGTCAACTGGCTTGACAGAGACGAAAGTGAATGTGAGAGGTCGTTAGCTGACATACACAACAAACTGCGTGCAGTCGGGTGGCAACAAACTATTGTCGCTTTGAGGACACCGAGGTCCGCTCTGTCACACAGGTTTGAATCTCATAACGTAAGTTTGTTGACATCCCCACTGTGTGGTCTACAAGCAGCTGTATGGTCACCAGAGCTGACTTATCAACCTAGTGTAATGGCGGTGTGGGCAATTGCACTTTCCTTCTCTCCCAGTAACCAAGCATCGGGGATGAAGTTCTTATGGAACGGCACAACGCCACCCATGCTGATAGAACGAACTTCTCAAAAGCTGGAAAGACACTCACAAAGGGTCGCCTTTGAAATCGATCCAAAAGGTGAACAAGCAGGACCTCGATGGCTGAATGATTGTTTGGTAATTTCGGAGGGCTGCGCCGCTGACTTTGAATTTATACAGTTGAAATTATCTCTTCCACCTTTTACGAAGTAGACTACACACAACTTTTAACGGAACTTGATGGCTTTTGCTCCCATGGTTGTGATTTAAAATGCACCCTTCTGGAACTCGACCTTTGATGCTCGTCCTAATCAATCATGCTGCCACAGTGAAGGGAAGACATGATCTGTCGAGCTCAATTTGTAGGCGTGAATACCGATCACACATTGTAATAATGTTGGTGTTTATATGCGCTTTGTAGGTGAGAGGCGGGAACACGATATACACGTGGTCGATTGCCCGCTATCGTGTTCTCTCCCTGCGCCGGATACCTCAGCCCCGTAGACTGGGCATCCCTACCTGACCTTTTCCTTTTAAATAAAATCATGCCCCGAAAAGCTCGGTCTTCTGCTAGTAAGGTAGAAAGGAATGAGGAGGAAGAAAAGAAGAACCCTGTTACACACACATTTAAGTGACCTGCCAATTTCACCCCATTGGTTGATGAGACTTGTAGGCTTGGACACATGAGAACAGTTCCCTGACTCATTGAATGAAAGTTTCGGATATTCGATACTTAGAGACACTTGAAAGCTCCTGATTCTTTGAAGTGTGGTGCTTGCAACGGAGAATTTTATGCAGGGTATTGGCGTTTAGGGTGCAGACTAATCACGCTTGTGTGGTGCTTCTTCTACAGATTCAAACTTGAGCGGTCTCGACATTGATACCATCGACTTAAATGGAGGTGACCACTTGGCTGTACTAAGGCTAAATATGCGATCGGAAAACTATGCTAGTATTTGTCACGTCGATGCAGTCCTGCAGCCTCTCGATTCAACAAAACCGCTAAATATTGCAGTTGCATCAGCATGACAGTGGTCTTGCTCGTTTATCAATTGCAGGCTTTATGTATCAGTGGACACTATGTTCTCAAACAATGACGAATGGCGCATGATTTGCGAAATTTCAATGGTGGTGCTAAACAGGAATTTGTCAAGCGAGTTTGATTTGCTGGAAGGCTGTGAGTTGAATGTAGCATAGATGAGTCACTTTAGCAGTGGCTTTAGGTGCCTGCAACGTGGCTGCCGTGCAGACGTTAAGGAGTATCTTCTGTCTTTGCTCAAACTCAAGGAAAAATGCAGACTGGTTGCTGAACAAGCAGAATGAGAGTGGGTTTGATGTCATCCTGCTATTTTCACTTTATCTGTGTTTCTCTTGCAGTACAATGCAGTAGGTACAACAGAGCGTCCGATTTGTCCCATCACTGGCTCAATCGCTCCACATCCGCATCCCATTCCAAGACTTTGCAAGTATGGGATTGTTTTGATTATTTGGTCAAAAACTTGCAAATAAAGCCCTCCTAATTATGCCTTTCATTGTAGGCGAGTGTAACACAATAGACGGCAGAGAAAGAGCTTCGTGATGGAAACGACTACACACGTATCGTCTGCCAGAAGGTACAGTCGACCATCAACCTCACTCGCATCCACCAAGCGCCTACGATTCTCATCGTCCAATCGCACATGCTAGTGAACGCACCACCACTTCTCTCCGCTGATCAATATTCTTTCAACCACGCTCCACTTGCTGCAGCTTAATGGCAAACGCATTCTCTGCCGTTCTAAATGCCTTCTGTAATGTGCTAAGCAATACACTCTCCCCACAAATTGGAAAGAGAGTCAGGCAGAGAGGGTAGTAGCGATGTGCTTGCTAAAAATGAAGAGGCAGAGATTGCGAGGGCAATCAGAAGGAAATGGTGGATGCAGTAACTGCTCCGACTGAGGCAACAAGGCTCCTTTGAACAGGTGCATATTTAACACACCTCTTAATTGCTCGTCAGAAACACAGTTCCAGAACCCACTACCAGTCGCGACAAATATTCTCATTTCTACACCTTTACACAGACCATGGTAAACCAAGCAAATCTACCATCTATGGCACAAATTATGCGTCCTTCGCGGTAAGGGCATAGGTGAGGTAGACTACTACTGACTATGCTTCAGTAGCCGAGTTGGGAGGACACGCAATCAAGTCGGAGGGAAACACCTGAATTAGTTACAATTCCAGGTTTGCGGTAGTGGCCTACTGATCATTGGTGGCTTGTGAATGCTTGAAATTTGGCATCAGTGCTGTGTACCTCTTAAAAAGCCTCATCAGTTAGGGAACATTGTGTGTGCAAATCTGATTCTTAGTGTATGGCGACACCTTCGGTTCCTAAAATGCAGAATCGAAATTGCCGATTCCATCCAATTCGATATGAGACTCGTTCTTCTTCAAACCATGTTGAATTTTTTTGCAAGGAGACTAGCTCAGCTCACATATGGTTCCACATCCACTGAAATGTCGGGTAGCGTTAGGTGAATAAAAGCCTCTTCTAAATATCTCTGTGCATTTACATTCAACAAAAACGTGCGCTGTGTGTATAAGGTCAGCTTGATTGCATAGAAAGGCTGAAAGGAGGATTCCAAAATTTACACAAAGGAGCACCTTAGTGAACACTGGCATCGAAGGGGTTTGAATGAAAGAATGTGGCAAGCATGTTGGATAGCAAAGCTTGATGTTGCATGGAATAATGTGGCGAAGGCATACAAAGTCCAGGATTTGCATAGTATGTGGATTTAACTTGGCAAAACTCGTTGCTGAGCTGTAGAGCACATTGAACAAAAATGGCCTGCGGTTGAGTGATTGGCCTGTTAGAGCAGATGTAACCATCCATTTAATACAAAAGATCAGCTAGATTTTTAATGCCAGTACGGTCGAGCAATGTGACTGTAAATCATTTCCAACTGCTTCACAGCTCGGATGAAACCCTAAAAGATTTCAGGTCGGGTGTAGGATATAGCTCACCATCACACGCAGATCTTGGTTTGGATGTTNCAACTGCTTCACAGCTCGGATGAAACCTTAAAAGATTTCAGGTCGGGTGTAGGATATAGCTCACCATCACACGCAGATCTTGGTTTGGATGTTCGGATTGTAGCCAATCAAAGGTCTAATAGGCGATACATTTTCAATTGTGCTATCAACTTTTAAATATTTATTCGAATTGGGATTATGCACGGGAGAGGGAGAGTGGATACTGTGCTTTCCCATTAGAGACATGGGACCTTACCCAATCCAGCGTCATCATTTACATCATAGCTGCAGTGGTCAGCATCTATTTTTAAAGTGCATTCGTTGCAATTTTATTTTCATTTATTTACCAAGGGATGGATTCTTACATGCTAAAATGCACTCCTTAGCTGTAATTGACCTCACTCCTACCCAAAACATCCACGAATTGGAGCCAGCTTAACTGGGTCCAAATACATAAAGTTGTAAGAGAGGGATAGGGAGAAAGACCGAGGCAGCCAGTTAAGTTCTGTTGGCAGAATAAACGTCACAGTTCTCCATAGTTTCGCGTTTACCTATTGGAAGTGTAAACCAAACCCAGCCCGACGTAATTATAACTCGGCCGCGGCATTTCAAGCGTGATTTGCCTCTCGTTTGTTAGATGAGGCCGTCAAAACCGAAAACTACATACTGTAAACTCTAGTGAACGCTTTTAGGGTGATGAATCTGAGGCCACGCTGAGATGTAACCGGAGTATGGAAGTGGCCTCAATCAACCACCACCAGCCAGCAATGCACAGCCGCTTCCACAGGGTAAATCAAGTCCACGTTGAGTGGACAGATGACAGCCTACTCCTACGGATAGCCCTCTCTTGTACTGAAACGGTTGCCCTTTAAGTCCAGTGGTCTAGCGTGAAGTGAAGGACACAAGAGGTGACCCACACATTCCCATTCCCTCCCCTACCATTCACTGTTATCAAGCTGGCCGACACACAATTTCCATTCCAAAATCAATTGCATGCACGTAGATTCTGATGACTGGTGCAATTGATTCGTGAATGATTTTCCCTGCAGAACCAACTATTTCATGTTGGCTAACTGTAAGCATTAGCTACGCGACGAGGCCTCTGATCCATACCATCAACCTTTGACCAAACCTCTACACCATTAGTACGTTTTCTAGCCTAGTATTCCACCAGTGTCTTTTTATTGTCGCGAAACAGTGTGATGGAGATGATATCTGCCAAATTCATTGCAAACCACTAAGTAGAATTGTAAAAATGAATGTAAAGGATTGAAGAGAACGAGTACGCAACCTGAATTTACGCCGCATTGCACATTAGTCCGTTTGGGTAAGCAGACCAGTATAAACGCTTGCATCACTTCCACTAAAACGCTAATGCTCGACGTGTCATCCGGGCGATAGTAGAATTGCCGTTATCACTAAGATATACGAATCATTAGAACCCTGAGCCACTCTAGAAAGAAAGTAGTCGGGAGGATAAGCAGCCCAGCTTGCTCAAGCAACCAAAAAATGTTTCTAGCCTTGTCTGAAAGTTGAAGCCTAATAAGGAAGTAAGTGGCATATGCGCTGATTTCATGACGCCATAAACCGTCTTTTAAGCTCTCCATTACTTGTAGGTAAGTCGTTTCGGAGCTCAAAGATAAAAACCGACTTAAATTTGTCAAAAGAAAATACATGTGCGTGTAGCTAGAGGTACAACCAAGAGCTTAAAAGCGAAATTTAAAAATGAGAAAGGAAGATGTTCTTGTCGTAAAAATGCTAGTAATTGCTCCTTAAATCGTGGTTAGTAGAATCCTCCCAATTAAAGGCAATACTTCCATCGTCAATGGTAAGACACCTCCCAGTTAAAAGCGAAGCGGAGTACATTCGAACAGCCCTCTCGCCTCGCCTTATTATTTGACAACACTGATCTACCTTGGACAGTATTCACAACATGAAGCCTGATGGTTCATCAGGACGAACTCCAACTCTCTCTAGTGAACGTCAAACCATTTTGACGGCATGACATCTGTTTGGCCATTGCACGTGAAGTACGTCAGCACCTAGCTGGAGCAGGATGACTGAAGTTACTTAGGTCATGCGTGAGCTCATGCTGTCCTCACAGTTGCAAATGTTTTATGGCCCGCTGTGGTTACTCTGGGGGTCTCCGGGGTCATCAGCCACGCGGCGTGAGGGGGCTTACAGCAGGAGCGGCCTAACAGTCAATGGTAAGGCCATGGTGTCCACAAGAAGTAAAAGAGCTTCAAAATCCCAAAAATAGTTGCTTTATGCATCAGTCAAATGGGTGTTTAAAGGTGGTTGTATCTCACATAGTCCGTAGTCACACTTTGTGACGGGTGAGCAATCAACTTCAGGCAAGTTGAGTCTGAATGCAAAAAAGTGACTTTGCAAAGTAAATTTGTCATTTGAATTGGCGATGGGATTTGCATGGGAATTATGCCATGTCGTGTGTAGCTGTGGAGACCTACTAATCAGTGGACCTCACTCAACCCGACAACCCTAATTTAGCTAGCCTCCTCCCCTTCCCATTGCATTCGCCTTCCAGCCCAGCGCTTTCCAAACAATTTACCAAGATTTCGGTTAAATACTTAATTTTGTATGTCAACGAAGTGCTTTCAAAAGACATGTTGCTGGTTGCGGTGCTTTCAAAGCTGTCAAAACTCCCTGAGGCCTTTAACAGCAAAGTGTTTGAAAAGAAATCGGAAGTTAGTTAGGCTTGATGCAATTTTCGGAACCATTTTAAGGTACGGAATGCCTTTACACGTACAGGCAAGCAATTAAATCATCCAACAAAGCGAATTTCGCCTGTTTGTACAGTCAATTGGCAAAATTATTTCCCTTACCCGCAGTCGTGTGCACAGGTATAATGCATTGGTTGAATGTTGATTGCAATGTTTTAATAAATAAATCTGCACGATTTGTATCATCATTTGTGTGGTTAATCTCCATTCAAAAAAAACAGAGTCACTGTGTGTACAAACACAATTATTACCTTTCCGTTTGTTTGTACACTTAGGGATTAGTTATTGTGTACGTAAATAGGCAGCACAACTTTTATCATTTCTTGCACCTAAGAGGAAATATCCATGCCATCCAACATGTATTTTGTCATATCTGCGACCTTCGTTGCAAAATTCATCCTATTTCGAAAGTGCCTTCATTGTGTTCATTTACCTGCACAATGGTCAAAGGCCGATTTCAGTACGGCATCAAACGAATCTATGTCATTTACATCATAGCTGCAGTGGTCAGCATCTATTCTTAAAGTGCATTCGTTGCTTTTTTATTTTCATTTATTTACCAAGGGATGGATTCTTGCATACTAAAATGCACTCCTTAGTTGTTTAAATGTACTCTTTTGAAGGAAGTGTCTCGTCAGGTTTCGAGAATTGCTAATTGGACCTGTGTGGCGGCTTTCGTTCCCAATGGATTGGCTTGGGGCGGAGATGTCGGGGGAGGACTTTTGTTTGATGAGTTTGTGCAATTCAGTACCCACTTCATAAGTTCACATCCCGACTTAGTGAAAAATAACAAAGCAACAACATAGAAGCCTGTTCCACCCTAAAACAAAATCTATCGCTATCACTTTTACTTGGGAACCAATATAAAGGAGAGTAAGCAGAAGGGGCAGAAAGAGGAATGGTGATTGGGAGTAGTGGTGCATTTTGTGTGTACAAGAAGACAGTGGTCTAACGTAAGTAGGACCTATGCGTGATGCTTTAATGAAACCCCTGCAATATTTGTGCTCCCGTCTCTCTGCGAAACAGCAGGACACTTGACAAGATGTTGTGTAAGTGAATGAGGTGAGTATAAGTTTCCTCTCTTTTTGTTGAAAACGAGTTTACGTAATGGCTTGCGCAACTCCCTTGCGCGTAGCATATCGGCTGCAGCCTCCAAACTGACGTTCCTTTCCCACTTTTATGCACTATTTAAGCAGTGAATTCTGACTATGAATCCCAAAGCTTACTTAAAATACAATTTCAGAAATGGTCAAGCCCATTAAATCCATGCATCAAAAACCTATTTGGTGACAGTTTCCTAATTGGACTAGCGAAGCAACATCCAGCCATTTGATGCACACAATTTCCACCAACTTTGAATAGAATCGCTTTTAGAATGACACCGACGTGCATATGGAGCGAAAGATGTCAACTGGACTGTAGCGTCCCGAGACTGGGGTAGAATACATGTATTCTGGAAACAGAGGACCTGGGGGCTGTTGGCACGGCCAAAAGACCGACCAACCGGCTCAGTACAATATGGCCACCCAAGTGACCGAAACCGGCAGTTCGAACAAACAAAGTATTGCACAGCCCCTCTCTTCTTTCGAGCGTCGACCTCCGACGCTCCCATTAATCAGCCTCCCGTGTCAGCCATCACAACGTAATCAGTGCTGCGAGAAGCACCCACGAGCTAACCGTCCCAGTCGTCGAGATTCGAACGCATGTGTTCCTGTAGTGCCATCCATTCCGCGTAGCACTCAGTGCAGCAAGTGCGCGCTTCTTGGCCCTCCTCTCCCACGACAATGTGGTTCCATGAAAGATGGAGGTACGAATCCAAGTTTTTGAATGGGTCGAGAAACACGCAACACATATTGCGATTCCAGGGGAGGATGCTTGACCACAACGTCACAGGTCCCTCTTGGCAGTTCCACTGGGCTTGGAGATGTTTATAAACTTAGTCACTTTGTCCTGTATGCCAAATGAAATGGGCTACGTACCATTTCAAAACAAAGACAAAATAGAACACTATTGTGATTTTTGAGAAATAAATCAACTTTGGGCAGCATATTTAGCAAAGAGAAACAAGTATTTTAGGTAAGCAAATCGCGCACCATTTCCAAGGTAATTAGCGGTAACTGCTTTCAGCCTCGTTGGTAAACCACATCCGTTGCTGCAATAAATGTCATGTTTTTGGCACAAGTAGGCAAATGTTTTTTCTAAACTTTATCTTATTTACTAAGGATTAATTGTGGAGATGAGTGTGCAGAACATGATTTCCACAAGAATGGATCGCGTCTAACAGGAGCATAATTTGCTAGGCATGGGCTATTTAGCAATATATATGGAAACAAATTTCCACATTCGGCATAACTCCACACACAACTCGGGTATGAACGAACCACATTTCATGGCTTCTTATCATGTCTCTCTTGCAACACGCAAAAATCAAGCAGAGCTATTTGTTTCCAAGATTACAAGTGTTGATGTGCAGTAAAATTGTTTCATACGATTTGTAACAATGCTCACATCTGTCATCTATGCTTTGTGCATTGGTCAAGTTTAGTCACTTGATAGTCACAGGGTTGTAACTGGAGATCTTAGAGGCAAGAAGATGAGAAGATTGAACTACGAAAGAGCTGCTCGCCACGTTCCACTTCGTCGAAATATGACCAAATCGCATTAGGTTTTGACTGGTAGCCTGACCAGTGTACACACAAGGTGAAATTACTGAAAAAGTGACAGATTAGCTTAATTGCACTGCGTTCTATGCATTTCTCACTTCGATCGACAACTGATCTTGGTGCGACTCCGACGGTTAAATTGCTACGGTGCCAAAATACGCATGAATCGTGTGAAACAAAAAACCTTTTGTGTCACACAGTTCTACAAAGAGTGTGCTGTGGCAAAATACTAATAATAATGTAATGCGCCGCATTTTGACTCCAACCAAGATTGAAATGATATAAGGTATCAATGTTAGGCAACTTCCGTCCCAGTGAAGTGCAGTTCAGTTGTAAAGCACTTTAATTTTAGGAATAAGCGCGATATATTGGGAATGATTCCGGTAAGAAAACATAGCTGCTAAACATTGTTTGGTTTTCTATCTGTAATTGCTTAACTTTTAATTTACCTGCTTATTTCATGTCTGGTTGTTGTGTGTTTGTCGTATTATTTTATGCAAATTAAGATTTGGTCGATAGTTTATGAGCCAATTGTGAGAGCAAAAGCTAAAAAACACAGGCACATATTTGAATCCAGAATTTATTGGAATTACGACCCAGGAGCTCATTCCATTCAATGTTAACTTGTGGCATTAATTAAAATTTTGCCTTATCCATCATTCTAAGCCAAAGTAATCTCTTCATTCGAGAAATAATGTATGAAGGGATTATATGCAGGCGTGATGCCNACCAAAGTAATCTCTTTATTCGAGAAATAATGTATGAAGGGATTATACAAATCCATCAAAGTCGGGTCCGCTATCCGCTGTTACCAATGTAGCGTCCCGAGATTCCCTTTAAGGTAAAAGAAGGCATGGTACTGGGGTAGAATACATGTATTCTGGAAACAGAGGGCTTGGGGGCTGTTGGCACGGTCCGGAGGCCGACCAACCGGCTAGAACAAGATGGCCGCCCAACTGACCAAAATCGGCATTTCAAACAAACGAAGTATTACAGGACAGTAGTTAAGGAACTAACCAACTAATAGAACTGCCTATTAAGCATAAACTAAATAAATGCACGCTGCTTCTTAAGGAAAATTTGTGCTGCCAGAAAGCATAAGTATTTGCTTCATTAATAAACGTTGTATCAGTGCTTACGAGTGTTTAAATGGGATGTACTGAAGACTGCCTTACTTGATGTGTCATGTCGTAGGTAAAATTTGCGCTGAAGAGCGTCTAGAATGTGATATAGTATTGTCAAACGGTAAACAGTGCAAGCAGTGCCTGTAGTGGAGCTACGGCCATCCAGTTTAGATTTGAAGAAAAGGTGATGTTTGAGTAGATTGAAGAAGAGGCCTTGTCAACGCTATACTTAGGAACAAAAATAGAAGGGAATCCGAAAACACAAACACTTTTTNAATATGGACA
>LWMK02000922.1:0-20339 GCA_001693075.2 Taenia saginata
CTCACATAATAAATAGAACGGAGGAGACAACAAAGTCTTTTCTAAACTGCCGTCTATGAGCCATTAGCAGGAGAGCGGATATGAGGGAAGATTTGACGGGGATAAAAACGTGATCGAATCCTCCTGCTAACCCCAAATCCAATTGATGCGGACAAATATTTTCGACCACCGTCGCCGCAGAGGTGTCTCATTTGGAAAGGTAGTACGAATGGACGACTCCACCTAACTGACAATGGGGCAACTTTAACCTCGCACTAACGATACACATGGGAACATGGCCATAGGCAGACCTGATGCCGATAACTATGACGACGATGGTAGTGTTAATGGACTGTGAGAGCTGTTTGCCAGCACCGCCACTGTGAGAGCTGTTTGCCAGCACCGCCTGCCGCCAAGCTCAGAGGACCGGTGGAAAACTCTTCGTCCAAGTGGGTCCGCAGACAGTGCCAGCTTCTCTGACCTACCTAGCCCAAACAACGCGACATCGTCATCAATCTACAGGCGACTTGAACGGTGTCAGGACGAACACACGTTCGGTGGGAGGTGTGTGTGTGCGCCATTGGCATGGTAGCCAGTGGGTGGATATTCCTTACTTCTGCAGAATTCCTTACTTCTGCAGAGGATGGCACCCCATGATTTTCGTCGATTTGTGGCACTAGGAGGGTGAGGAGCCTTTTGCTACAGTCGTGCTCTCTATCAATGCCTTTCATCGCTGCGTGTGAGGCATCCCTGTGGCAGGAGGAGGCACGGGTGCAGACAGTGCTTCGGAGGCCGAAAGAGGCTTTCCACTTCCAAATATTATCCCTAAGATGCCTCCCCTAGACACATTGATAAATGTACCAGTCATGACAGTGTACAGTATTTCCCCAACTTCGATCCTTCCCAATTACACTTGCATGCCTACTGCACGGGCTTCGCACTCCTTATCGGGACTACTTTCTGTTGGTACGCACGGCCTGTGCATCTTATCACCAAATCGTTGTTAGCAAGTCTATTGTTTGGATTTAAGTTAAAAAAGAGGTTGTACGACAGTTAAAGTTTGTGGTTTATGAGACGGTACAGCCACCAGAACTGGGTGAGACTGCTCGACAGAGATAGACAAAGACCGTTGAGAAAACATCATGTGACTGGGGAGTGGGAGGTGAGTCCCTTGGAGAAGGAGGAGACGAAGCCCCATCAATCAACAGTGCAGAGAGAGGGGACAGGGGTGGAGGCGACCAACGTTCAGTGTTCACTTGGGTCCACTGTACCCACGCGGGGCTGTTTTGAAGCCCTGGGTAGGGCTATACACCCACTCACCCACTCACCCACCAACCCACTGACTCAGTGATGACAGCGCCCTGAGTCAGCCGATATGAGGTCTAGGGGTGGATGTGAAGATGAGCAACAAAGTGATGGTTTCGTGTGTGCGTGTAGAGTAGCTGAAAATGTGAGGTGAGGAGGAGAAATGGTCAGTAAGTCCTATTTTTCCCACCATGTAAGACAAACATTACAACTGCTGAGGCGCTTGGAGCAGTCACGGCAGCAGCAGGTGTGAGCATTAGACACTCGCCACGAGTGCAGTTAGGGGAGCAGGATGGTAGGCAGGAAAGAAGACAAAAGAGTTGTCCATTTTAGAATCCCAAAGCTTTAGGCAACTCCGACTTGAGAGAATGCACCAGTTTCGAGAAGCCTGTGAAGCCAGTAGGCTGGGGGACGGCGTATACATTCTGAGGACGCATTTTGTACACCAGCTAAATTAAAGAAAAGGGAGATGGATGGATGGAGATAGAAAGGTAGTACTGGGTTGGTTTGATGGATTGTCAAACTGGCAGTTAGGCCGCTTGGTCGGTCGATGTATGAAACGGATAGGTACGCAGCACATAGAGGGAGAGAGGTAAGGAAAAGGCGATTTCGCCAACAACAGGACAAGTGATAAGCAAACATGTGCCGTTTGCTCCCCACTAAATGCAACAAACACAATGACACTGTGGCACTGTCCTTTCTAGGAAAAATTAATTAGATAAATGGGTTGTGCCAGACACTGGAGAGGGTTGGCGAAGGCACCCAAACAAACCGCAGTGACAGTCGACGAGGCGCAGTAACACAAAGGGTCTCGTTCGAGAACTACACGAGCTAGAAGATTACTCTCCTACTTATTAATAAAAACACCCAGAACACACGTCCAAAACACAATGGCACCCCCCTCAACCACCTAGCACAACAGCAACAACAACAAAAACGTGGCAAGTCGTAGGTAAACGTAGGTCGGTCACTTCCTAACGATAAACCAAAGCACCTAGCAGTAACATTGTCTGTTATGAGAACGATTAGGCTGCTTAAGTGGCCGAATCGGAGGAGGAGAATGAACTCGCCAGAGTACAATGCATGCATGGATGGATGCATTTCTTTTTACATTAGTTATTGAGACGACACACACATTAACCACCGCAATGCCTTCAGTGGTGATGTAGTAGTAATTGTAGTAGCGGTAGCACCGATGTCCGACCATTGTACCAAACCAGAACTCGTTAATGCCAACCTGCCTCCACAATCTGCTTTAAGCACATTGCTGCACGGTGATGCTATCTCCAATCGCTTGGTATTGAGACACCTGAACTGTGTCAATGTTGCAATGACAATCCTGGTTGTGGTGCCTCCACTTCCGTCTTGTGGCACAGCAGCAATCCTTGTGAACTTTCAGTCGGAACTTGCCACGCCTAATCGACTTCCACAAGATACGAAAGCTTTAGCTCCAGACACCGCAAAAGAAAACAGTCACCAGTGGTGGACACCTCGAACGCCTTAACCGAGCCACTAAATCTGCATAACTCAAAGTTTTCCAGGCACTACCTTCGCATAACGCTGAAAACGTCTAAACGTAGCAGGGAATCATGCCGTAAAGAAACGCAGATTCTGACTGTCTAAACTTGCTTACACCCTTTGCAGACTTGGTCGAGCCACAGCACTCCTAGATAAATCATTTCTGGTCGCAAGTGTGAGCCCCGTGTAAGTCATCTAGTCTAGCAATCGACACGTTAACAGCAAGTGAGTTTCCTAAATCGTCACCACAGGTAACTCAGGCAGAAAATTGGCGAAGGATTGCAAACGCACAGCAATGCACTTGGCTCGTACCCAAAGAGTTGGTTGCTTTCGCAAAACCTAGCAGACAGACATTCGTTATTACCGCGTCGACCTCTGCCGTCCACTTCAACCTTGCATTCGGCGTAATAACCATTAACTGAGAGGGACAGGATTTGCTTAAGTGGAACTGATTCACCACCTTGCTTCAAGTTGTTGACAAAAAACGTCCAACAAAAAGAAACTAAGTCATTTTTTTTCACCATCCGATATTGCGTTAAAACGAAGACCAGCTTTGATAGACGATTGGGCAGTGGGACTAGAGAGGCGAAACTGATGGTGAGTTTAAGATGAGGACACCTGATAGGGGTGGAATGGTGGAGGCTAGAAGACTGTAGAAGATCTGAGGCAGATGGATAGAGATGCAGGTTGCTATGTGATGTGAGGTGAATAGGTGATGAGGAATTGCGACTGCTCTGTAGAGAATCGGGCTCCCTGTTGGTGGTTGCTGAAGGTCTGGCATATCACTGAGGTACACAAATGGTGTTGGTGAGCGGAATAAAAGTGCTGTGCATCGTTATGGATGTAGGGCACGTGTTGGTGGAAATTGGATAGAGGAAGGGGACATGGACAGATTGGAAGGGAGGTAGGTTAAGGGTTGATGAGAACTGAATGCCCGTGTGGATGCTTGAGCTAAAATCGTGGGTCCTGTAGCCCATCGTCGTCATAGTTATCGGCATCAGGTCTGCCTATGGCCATGCTGCCCCATTATTAGTTAGGTGGAGTCGTCCATTCGTGCTATCTTTCCAAAGGAGACACCTCTGCGGCGACGGTGGTTGTAAGTATTTGACCGCGTCAATTAGGATTTAAGGCTAGCAGGAGGATTCGATTATGTTTTTGTCCCCGTCAAATCTTCTCTCATAGTCGCTCTCCTGCTAATAGCTCGCAGACGGTCATTTTGAAAAGTCCTTGTGGTCTCCTCCATTCTGTTTACCAAGTGAGACGTCGTAGTTGCAGTCGTCATCTTCGCCGACTTCGTTCATCTAAGTACTCTCTAACCTTCTCAATCAATTCAAATCGACAACATAATTTTTGTCTACTTCTTTATTTTAGAGATCACAATGACCATTTTTCCCCATTACCCAATTCACATGTTTGTATAAACGGTACAGTTAACACGATTTATCACTGCATACTAAACTCGCGCACATTTCGGATGGCCGTTCTGGTTGGTGCTACGGGCGTCACTGCGGATGTCCGAGCTGACTTGGAGTGTTCTCTCCTGAGGCTTCCAATTTTTCTACTCCGGAAGAAAGTACTTTTAAATCACTTACTGTAATGGTTTTTGGTGGTGAAAACGGCGTTGCCTTCTAACAAAGTCATCCCCTCTTCCAAGTACATTCCTGTTCACTGAGTGGTAACAATTTAGATGCATTGAAAGCATTTATCAGCACGTAAGAGCCTGCCGGCACCACTGATCCCGACTACGTGCACTCCTTTGACATAGATGTGCTCACTTTCCCACGCCCTTCAGTATTGCAGATCTGCACGCATCGTGAGCATTGTATGAACTTGGAGGTTTTCGATGACCTCTACCTGTGGGCCGATGCCTTGCAAGACAATCTCATTTGTGTGTTGACTTTCTATCTTAGTTTAGTTTGATTTCATTTGCTTCGACCACAATGAACTTCCCTGGTGCCTCACGTGCTTAAGCTGTGATAACTTTTATGGTAAACAGGTTCTGGGTTTCGTTTTTTCATTTTGACGCCCAGCACTCCACAAATTTAAAACAAAGACAACTTCTCAGTCTGCATGCTCTGTATATTCTTATCAAGGTGGTGTTAGGCATGTACACTTCTAGTCTCATTTCGGTTCAAGTTTTGAGTCAATGAGCCTCAATTTGTCCATAGGCTGCAGGTTCTCTGCAAGTCTTTGCTCCGCTCCAAAGGCCAGCCGTCTGCATCCCTACGTCTCCTCTTTTGCTGTCCTCTCCAACACCATAGAAGCTTCGTTGTTTGGCCTCCCGAATGCCACTGAACGTGGGCGACTGCGTTTCACTAGCGCTTCATCCACCTTTTAGCAGCTGCTTCTCTGGTCTCCTCTCCAGAGCCATTCACCTACATCATCACCTCAGTGGGAGCAGTAGCGCCTTTCTCCACGCCACTCTGGACCGACTTTTCTACGTCGCGATCACCCAGGGTCGCACCTCCTGACTTCCACTCAACTTGCGCAAGCTCGTTCCACCAACGCTTCATCCACCCTTTGCAGTTGCCTCCCTGGATTTCGGTAAAAATAGTAGTCAGTAAGGTCGTTTCAATTCAAAGACCCGGCAACATTGCAAACAGTGAACATTCCCAAAGAGTAGTAAAAATGAGAGTGTTGAGCTGGGTACAGGTGATTGACGGGATGATAAAGCGGATAGCGCATAGGAGAGATGAACAAGGCTAATAAAGCTGGGATAGTTTTTGGTGCTGATGAAAACCCACTAATTGGGGAGCCCGGGCCGCAGGAATTCGCAATGACATTTAAGATGATACTGGTGGTTTTTTTAGGCTGCAGTTCACTCGTAACTGAACTGGTGAACGCGGAAATGCTGTGGAAGGCCTCTGCTGCCGACGCACAATCTGTATCAATATCCACTCTTCACCCGCAGGTTGCATTGACCGGCTTTGAGCGTTGATAAATGCACTTTATAATTTTGGCAACGTCTCGACCGGAAATCGTGATCCTTCGAGGCACATCCTCAACTATTGAAGCCGATTAGCAACCAATGTGTCATTGCTTCTCTCTGGGAACTAACACTTATTTGACAAGTTGGAGACGCCTCGTATCAGGGTAATGAAGAGGAGGAAGCATTCACGGCTCTCTTTGCAACAAAGGAGATCATTAATGGGGTGATGAAGAGCATAGTGACTGCGTGCTAAACGTGAATAGCCTTCCATTCGCCTCGAATGGGTCAGACTGGAAATTCGCCACTCAGCCTAAAACTGCTGCCAAGTTGGGATCTCACCACAAGGTTGCAACTGCCCTTCGAAGATGAGGATTACCAATACCAGCCAATCAAACTACCTTATTTCCACGGATAATATAAGGGAGCCATAGGAAACTAAGATTCCATCTGACTGCAGCAAATGACCCAAAAATGAGGATGAAACACAAATGGCCTTATAGATAGCAAATCTCGAACCTTGTTTTGGTCAAGGAAAGCAGGTGTTTCATTTCATACAACCTAGCCTACCGGTACCTCTGAAATACATAGCAGAAGAAGCAAATTTTAAGATCAGCGAGTCCAACTCCTCAAAGTCCTATCACAACAATGAAGGACACATTGAGGGGAGGTGGAGAAGAACTGACCTCGAGAAGAGGCTGAGACGGAGAGCGTACAGAGGGAGTGGCTGAGGCAGGTGGACCAGCTGCTGGACAGTCGCGGCGCCGCTGAAGCTGAGCTCGGGGAAGACAAAAGAAACAGTGGAGGTGATGGTGAGACGGCGCTGCTTCTCTTACTGCCGATAGAGGCAGTAGTTATAGCAGCACTGTGTTCCCCGCCCTTTGCCTTCGCATCCAATTCCAGCTTTGCCTCATCCGCTGCGCAGCGAGGAAGGTAGTCCAGTGGTAAAGGAGGTAGAGAGATCACAGGAGGAATCTGTTGGCCGATTCTAAAAAGTATGGGAAGGTAATTAATCACTTTCTGCAATGGAGCTGTAAAAATAGCGAAGTTAGTCTCCCGCTTCTCTTTGCGCCAATCATCCCATGGCATTTGGATAACGCAAGAAGGTACTACAGGAAGTAAAGAAGCCAGAAGTGAGGCGGCAAGATTTGAAGATGTCCAATGAAATACATCAGCCATCTAGCCAAGTCCGGGCCAACAGAATGATTTTCCATACTTGAAACCAGGTAGAACAAAACAAGTGGGTGCGATACTATTCCAATCTCAAATGGTCCCCTGTGTGCTGCCAAGGATCGAGGAAGCATAGACGCACATTAAGCTGCATTACGAAACAATGAAATAAATGGCTTACAAACATGGGTGGTAACTGGTAAATATGAGCACCACACACCTCATAGTTCCAGTCCACTAAAGTGGCATTTTTGTGTGAGAAGAAAATATCGCCTTCCGGTATTTTGAAATCAAGGAGTCTATTTACTTTAAAGTGGAGACGCATCACTAGGAGCGTGGCAATATTGATTCTACACTTCCAAAATTTCAAAATCAAAAGAAAATGCAGTAGTCTAGAAAAGCGAGACACTATAGATCTTCGTGCAAGTCTGAACCCCTATTTACTTGGCAACCCAATTGGCCATTTCAAATGTTGTAGCGTAGACACTAATGAGCGCACAAGGCACCATATCCGGCTGAGAAAAGTCGGTGAGACGGTTGCGGCTGGTTATCTATTATAACACGAGGCTCACAGACCAAGGGCGGCATTGGAAGGCGCTGACAGGAGGTGAAAGTTGGTTCCCATCGCACCAGGATACAGGATACAGCACACAAACAGTTGGCTTTCTGGCCTTACTATTGGGAGCCTACCTAGAGAGAGAAAAGGGACTGGCGCGCATCAAACCAAAGTACAGTCTCTGGCGCAAAGTAGCGCAACAGGAGGCATAACTCGCATGCCAGTCCCTACTATTGTTCACCTCAAGAGAATCGATAGGTCGAGTCGTGCTGGTGACCCTAGAGTGCGCATCCAGCGAGTGCACATGCACCGCTCCAATAGGTGCACCTCACTTACGAATGGAGCACAAGTCGACTTCAGGGATCAGTAACAGGTCAAGGCAAACTAAAAAGCCATAAAGGACTTTGGCAAACAAAACAAAATCTTCCTCAAAGCGCGACCACCTCGTTTGCAGACCGTAAGCGCTACGTCTTCTGGGCTTTTGACTCTCACTCAAGTGTCATTTCAAACAACATTCACTCAACAGCAAAGGAGGCGCCAAAAATGAGAGCAGGCTGTGAGCGCCTCACGTAACTGCTCCTCTCGTCTGGCGAGCTAATTGCTTCCTTCGTCAAATGAGATTTCAACCTATGAACGGGTGAGATGGAAAAGCGTCCTGCCATACAATAGGCAAGGCGGGCAAGGTGCCATTTTCTGACGTGCTTAGCATGCATACGAATTCCCAACTCGATGAGCCGCTCATCCCTGCCGGTATGCTGGTTGCGGTGCTTCAACCACGACCTTAAGAGACGAAGAACCAAGCCCAGACCCGATTGCAGAATGCATAAGAATTTTGCATCGGTGGAAGGACACAGTGCCAGGAGAGTGGATAACAGCCAGAGGAGCAAACACAAGTTAAAAGGAACCGGTTTCCGGAATGGGGTTAGAAGGTACGAGAAACCACAAAACAACCCCATTTCAAAAGGCTTTGTTATGGCCACAATCAAAATAAGACTTAACTACCACCTTCAGGAACATGCCGATCGGAGAAAGTTTCAACTTCTGTGGCGTCTCGCCAAAACAAACAATATCAACGTCACGGAGGCAGTTCAGTGATCCTGTGCGGAAATCGGAACAGAGGAGAGCCCAGATTTGGACAAATTCACACTTAACTACGAACCAAGATTAGTAATCATTGAATGCAATCGACCCGGTTCGCGGTCGTCAGGAGCAGCCGGCACACGACTTTCCACTCAAAAAGTGATCCCAATACGATCTCAACGACATGTCGAGTACTGCAAGCAAAATCGTATCACACAGTTGTGATTGCAAATCTAGGCACTGTACCCCAACCCAGTCAAGACATGCAAGTTCGAAGGGGCTTCCAAACTAGGCTTGCACACTTGATGTCGAGGCAGGTAAAATCGAGGCTGCAATGTGCGAACATGACCGAAACATCCGAGCCCCAACAACATTGGCAAACCAAATGAGACACCCAACTGCCGAAAATCGAAACAAGTCATTAAATCGATGAACACGGAGCCAGTCAGACATTCGCGAGGTGACACTCTCCTGTCATAAGGCGGAATGGCTCACGCACGAAACTCCAGTCTCACCTTTCATGCGCCTGATGGATGCATGCAGGGACCGGAGTATCATGTTGGTCGTTTGCGAACAACTTGGCGTCTGCGGCGAACCGTCCGTCTGAACCTAAGGGCAAACAAGGGCAGACATTACAAAAGCCTTCCATTATGATGCCAAAGGAAGACACCGGTGCCTTCTCACGCTAGTCGGGCTACTAAATTTAGAGGAAAGTCGAGTAACCCAGGTGGTTTGAAGAGACTCGAGGACTTCCCCACCAAGTCACCTCTACTAACACATACGCGTGAGGGTAAATTGTAAGACAGCTTGGAAGGACATTTGAAGGCTTGGACACGTGGTTCCCATGCCNTCAGGTGGTTTGGAGAGACTCGAGGACTTCCCCACCAAGTCACCTCTACTAACACATACGCGTGAGGGTAAATTGTAAGACAGCTTGGAAGGACATTTGAAGGCTTGGACACGTGGTTCCCATGCCTTACTCATCGGACTGTACGTGTTCGCGTACACGCACCACGCCGCTGCTGCCAAGCTGCATAAAAGATTATAAGACAACGCGACTGGTGTCATAAACGCTGATCTCACCGTTGGTAAAGTTCCAAGAGGCAATAAGCGCAGGTTTACGACCCTGGGAGAACATGACAAAGAAGAGTCGATCCAAGATGACGTGGAGAAAAGCGCTGCTGTTCCCACTGAGGGGATGATGGGAGTGAATGGCGCTCCAAAGGAGACCGGAGAGGCAACTGCAAAAGGTGGATGAAGCGTTGGTGAAACGCAGTTGCCCCAGTTCAGTGGGATTCGGGAGGCCTAACAACGAAGCTTCTATGGGTTTGGAGGACAGCAAACGAGGAGAAGTAGGGATGCAGACGACAGGCCTTTGGAGCGGAGCAAAACTTGCAGAGAACCTTCAGCCCATGCACAAATTGAGGCTCATTGACGCAAAACGTGAATCAAAATGAAATCAGAAGTGTACATGCCTAGCACCACCTTGATAAGAAATTGTCTTCGTTTCAAATTTGTGGAGTAATAGGTGCCAAAATAAGGAATTAAAACTTGGAACCTGATTGCCATAAAAATTATCACACTTTAAGCACGTGAATTACAATCGAAGCATCAGTGAAGCTCATTGTGCTGGAGCAAATGAAATCAAACCAAGCTAAGATAGAAAGTGGACATACAAATGAGATTGCCCTGCAAGGCATCGGCTCACAGGTAGAGGTCATCGAAAACCTCAAAGGCCATACAATGCTCACGATGCGTGCAGATCTGCAATACTGAAGGTCGTGGGAAAATGAGCACACCTACGTCAAAGGAGTGCACGTAGTCAGGATCAGTGGTGCTGACAGGCGCTGACAGGCTCTGACGTGCTGATAAATAGTTTCAACGTATCTGAATTGTTACCAATCAGTGAACAGGAACATACTTGGAAGAGTGGATGAATTTGCCAGAAGGCAACGCCGTTTTCACCACCAAAAACCATTACAGTAAGTGATTTAAAAGTACTTTCTTCCGGAGTCGAACAATGGGAAGCCTCAGGAGAGAACACTCCAAGTCTGCTCGGACATCTACAGCGACGCCCGCAGCACCAACCAGAACGGCCACCGAAATGTGCGCGAGTTTAGTATGCAGTGATAAATAACCTAATATAGAAAGTGAACATACGAATGAGATTGCCCTGCAAGGCATCGGCCCACAGGTAGAGGTCATCGAAAACCTCAAAGGCCATACAATGCTCACGATGCGTGCAGATCTGCAATACTGAAGGTCGTGGGAAAATGAGCACACCTACGTCAAAGGAGTGCACGTAGTCAGGATCAGTGGTGCTGACAGGCTCTTACGTGCTGATAAATAGTTTCAATGCATCTAAATTGTTACCACTCAGTGAACAGGAACATACTTGGAAGAGTGGATGACTTTGCCAGAAGGCAACGCCGTTTTCACCACCAAAAACCATTACAGTAAGTGATTTAAAAGTACTTTCTTCGGAGTAGAAAAATTGGAAGCCTCAGGAGAGAACACTCCAAGTCTGCTCGGACATCTACAGCGACGCCCGTAGCACCAACCAGAACGGCCATCCGAAATGTGCGCGAGTTTAGTATGCAGTGATAAATCGTGTTAACTGTACCGTTTATACAAACATGTGAATTGGGTAATGGGGAAAAATGGTCATTGTGATCTCTAATGTAAGTTATTTGAAAAATAATTTGCGTTGCTGATTTGAGTTAATTGAGAAGGTTAGAGAGTATTTAGATGAACGAATTCATTTGTGTCAGCATTGAGAAAACCAAGCCTCTTATAAGACAGCGGAACCTTTCGAGTTTAGTTGTGAACATTAATTAGCGGTGAATAAAAGTGCATCGCATGCGAGTCTTAAAGTAATTGCATGCTATGCTGAGAAACGTTATTATAATCAGTAGGACAACGCAAAGCAATCGTTATGGAGGGTTGATTGTCCAATTCGGAAACAGCACAACAGCACAACAGCACAAAGAGTTTTCTGTGCAATTATCATCAAAGAGGAGCATAGCACTGCTGTAAGCTGATCTGTTGAGCGAACATCCAAAGAAGCGGACTACTTATTGCTTTCATCGCTGAGCGTTTGGCGAAGGGTAGAGTCTTGGACCATGTTAGCAGTACTGAGTCCTGCTTTCCTTTGCATATTGTGTCATCTTCTGTCCTCAGGGAATACTTGGCGTGCTGCGTTGGTGGCAGTGGGAGGCATACACCAGCTGAATGGACATCCATCCTGATTTCTACTAGTGGGACAAACGGTGATGATGTCAAACAGAAGGCCTGCTGATGGCAGCCTGCAGAAAAGCTGCCAATAATAGAGCAACACCAGTCATGAACTACCTGAAGAAGTTTCGTTGGGGAATTGCCTACCCAACCTGCATGAGAATATCGGTAATGTGAGCTCCTCATGCCTCCTCCATTCATTCACTAATTAGATAGATCCCAGACNCCATGAACTACCTGAATAAGTTTCGTTGGGGAATTGCCTACCCAACCTGCATGAGAATGTCGGAAATGTGAGCTCCTCATGCCTCCTCCATTCATTCACTAATTAGATAGATCCCAGACGGAGATGAGTGGGCAGCTCTAAAGTGAATGCGTAGTGGGAGGGAGGAATTAATTCCGAACTCCAACTCACGGAACTATGACAAATCTACTCATTTCTTAAGCAGCATTGATTGTAGGCCAGTGTGCATGTGTCTAGCTATGGACACGTGTGCTGGTCAAAGCATTTCTCGAATCCAGTTCCTGCAATGAGTGAATCCCCAGATCTGGGTGGATTGGCAAGGAGTTCAGTGCAACTGCAGTCAGGTATCGCCTCGGTTGCATAGAAATGCGATGAATGGCGCAGATGGCACGTGGGTGTGTTCCTTACAGTACCGCCCACATTGTGGTGCCTGCACCTGAGGCGAAAGGAAATAGGCCTACAGTAAGCTGGTTGTTTGCTTGACCTTCAGCTTTGATGAGGGGTCACTTTGTGTCCTGGTTATTGCAGTCTCGCTTTGCGGGTTGGCCTCAAAACCATGTGAGTAGCGCCAGCCCAGCTCAAGCATTATGTCTTCCTCTGTCATCACGAGGTCATGAGGCACTAGAATAATTAGGAGGGATGCAGAGCCTTACACTCTCCAGATCTATTAATATAAATGGAAGTGAAGTATGCTGTTGCTTCCAAGTGGGGCTGGACAGTTATTAAAATTAGCGTAGCATCAGTTAGAGCAGAGGTTGATTATTAAGTACCAAGCATACGAGCCTATCTGTAGGACGAAAGATGGCTATTTTCCATCTGAGAGTATTTCAGATGTCAAATTGTCGGCTAAAATGGGATTTCAAGACTAAATGAATTATGGCTGTTGTGGTGTGAAACAACCGTATCTTGGTCTTCCACCTGCATAACCAAAAACTGCAGTGTCCACATCCATGTGGCTGTCGGTGTCATTGGGAGGGAGCTACTGTCCCTCGTAATGACTCTTAAGAAGGCGAGACAATGTGGCAGATGAGGCAGGTCATGACTATAGGGAGGGATGGACGGCAAAGTGGGTGTGCTAACGTAAATGGGGAAGGCGTTTTCTTTGTGGCAGTGGCAACACTCTGTACAGGGCCGTTGGAGCATTGGCACTCGAGAAGTGAGGTGGCATGTATCCAACCACTTGCATGCCCATCGCCATCTCCTGGCCATAGCATCAGCATGTGTGAGTAGACAAACGTTGGACAGAGGTGTGCGGGATTGGGAGAACATGGCTTAGATGGATAGATGGATAGATGGATAGGTAGATGGAAGTGGGACTAGAGAGGCGAAATTGATGGTGAGGTTGGGAGGCAGACACCTAATAGGAGTGGAATGGTGGAGGCTAGACGACTGTAGAAGATATGAGGCAGATGGGTAGAGATGCAGGTTGCTAAGTGATGTGATGTGGATAGCTGGTGAGGAACTGCTACTTCTTTGTAAAGAATCGGGCTCTCTGTTAGTGGCTGCCATTAGTCTGGTATATTACCGAGGTACTCAAGTGAATTTGATGAGCGGAACGAAAGTAGTGTGCATTGTTATGGATGTAGGGTGTATGGTGTTGGAAATTGGCACGGGAAGTGGACATGGAGAGATTGGAAGGGAGGTAGGTTAAGGGTTGATAAGAACTGAATGCCTGTGTGGATGCTTGAGCTAAAAACGTGCAAACGCAGCCATGGAGGCAATGGGAAGAGGCAAAGCAAAAAGGATTGAAGTGGGTATGGGGGTGGGCAGGCTGTAATGCTACATAAAATATGCAATTCAAGTGATGCGAACTAGAGGATGTAGAAGAAGGACCGAGTTGTAAGGTGATGCGAACTGATNGGGGTGGGCAGGCTGTAATGCTACATAAAATATGCAATTCAAGTGATGCGAACTAGAGGATGTAGAAGAAGGACCGAGTTGTAAGGTGATGCGAACTGATAATGCGGAAGTGGCTGCGACTGATGGGTGAAAAAATGCTGCTGTAGAATATTGAGGGGAGTCGATGTTGGGGAGAAACCTAGCCAGACAGGTAAATAAGGGAGGTCGGTGGATGGAGGTTTAGGCTTAGAAATGATGGAAGCTAGGTAAGAAGAAAGACTAAAATGCAGGTGGGTGTTAAGGTGGACAAGTGGGGGATCAGGCCATGTTTCGTTAAAATGCAGATACATTAAGAGGAGCCGTGGTGGAGAGGTAAAGAAATGGCTGCGTGTGAGATGGCAGGTGGAGAGGAGGATGGGATCGGTGTAAATAGGAGGTGTTATGGGAAGTGGAAGCTGAAGCAGAAACACGTGGCGAAATAGGCTGCGGATTGATGGAAAGTGGAAGTGAAGAGAGTAACTCAGAATATGGGTTTGTGATATCGGTGGAATGGAAAGGAATGCCTAGGACGGATGGGAAGTAAATAATCGCGGAGGATCAATGGGAAGCGAGAGATTGGGAGGAAGTGTGGCAGATGGAGTGAGAACGCCAGTGCAGAAAGATGGGAGGGAGTGAGTCAGATAGGCGCTGGATGTTGAGATTGAGAGACGGAGATCAGTGGCTGTGGTGAGGTGGGAATAAATATGCTTTTGACAATACGCGCTGGTCATGTAAGACATGATTTACGCGGACTAAATTCGTATGGTCTGTTTACAATACTTCGCTTCCATGCTGCGATTCCTAGCAAGCGGCGATGCTTTTAAAGCATTTTGTTGTTTGCATTGTTTGCGTATTTCATGGCATCGTAGCATATCCTTTGTTTACGTCTACGGATTCAACCTGCGTTCCTACATCGACACTAAGTGTTAAGTATAAGGAAACAGGAATATTGTACTAACGTAGCTGAAAACAAAAAGGACTCTACACAAAAATTATGAGTAGGAGCTTGAATTGTAGAGAAATGTTAGTCTGGGTTATTAAGGATTGTAAGGGCTAACGAGCGTCGTTCATAATGTGTCGTAAAAGAACTACAAAATTGTGGGCGCCAAATATTCCTAATCTCTGCAAAAATGTTGTGAAAGCCTTTTGCTGTGTTTTCTAAAGTATGTAAGAAAGGACTAACAGGCGTCGGTTATAAATTCTCGTAGAAAAAACCCACAGAATTGTGGGCACCAAATATTTTCTCTCGTTGTGAATATGAAAGATGTATTAGTCTTTTATTGCGTCTTCTAGAGCAAATAACAATGTTTGCGATAATTAATTTGCTTTATTCATAGCTAATGCCCAGTTCATGCACACGGCGGCAGATACGGAAGGCTGGGCTCTAGTGCGGTTGTCGTTGTGCTTGGCCTGCCGTCTGCGCCATTGAGTACAAGCATGTGAGTACTTCTTGTAAAAGCCCTTGATCCATTTAATGTGTATATATGCACAGTTAAACGTGTATGTTGAGATGTAAATACGGCTAGCGGTTTTTGAAGCTTGCTGAATCATGGTTTGACTTCATTAAATGTTGATGTAGGCTACGTTGACTAGCTCCGAGCACATTTTGCAGTGGGGTGGTGTCTGCTGATCCTTGTGGTTTTATGTCCCTTCCAAAGTATGACGAAAGGTGGGGGGGGATCTGCTTTTCTACCATTCGTAAGCAGTGTTTCATTGGTGAGTAGGAAATTGCATACGAAAGCGGTAGGCTTACAGTTTGAGCAGAGGAACCTGCCTATAGAACGCTGCTGAGCTCAAAACCGTGGATTGCAGTTATTACAGTAGTTGAACGTGAAGATCCACTTGTCGGCTAGTGCTTCGTCGGACTTCCTTTCCTTGCTGCAGCCGATAAAGAAATTGCTGACTTCGGTGATAGGTGAAGATGAGAAATTGCACGCTGGCTTCGGTGAAGAGGTGAAGGATTTAGAGACGTTGGAGGGTGTCGAAAGGGTTTTGGTGCATCCCATCCATCTATTCACCGAGTGATGACTTTGTGCTAAAAGTAGTCTTAGTGTAGATGTGAGAGGAGATGCGAATAACTTGGACTCGGAAATGCCGCAATCATAGAGTGTTGCCTCGATTTTTGTTGAGATTCGAGTTTCCCCCAGGTGAGTCTTACCTCAATGCTGTGGGAAAAGCAGATATGCTGGTTTGGAGGTTGGAAGGATTTCCGCGTATGAACATAACCTCGCTTTCAAGAAGTGTTGTCGCTGTCTCCTCTGTGCGGTATAGTTATCCCTTCATCGTGAGACTTGTTGTCTAATTCGACAACGTGTGATTCACTCAGCTCTCCTTTTACGAGGCGGGGAACTGGATTGCCATGACAACGAGTGTGTGCGCAAAGGCGAACGCGCAGAAGGTTGGGTCCTCAGTGGGAGTCCAGGTAGGAGTCGCAGTATGTGTTCACCCTCCACTCACCAACGTGAAATGTATTTGATGTTATGATTGTTACAAATGGCTGAGCCGTACAACAGTGTGGATGGTTGGACGACCGCAGTGGTATAGGAGGGGGAAGCATCGCCTAGGTACTGTTTTTGATTTTGGTGACGAAGACAAGACTCGTGCAAAGCTTATGCACTATTGAGAGAGGATGGGATTGTGGATTGAAGTGTTGCAGTGATGATGATAGGTTACAAATCTGCAGTGAGTCCTTCTTGGTTTTGCAAAGCACCTCGGTAAAAGTTGGTACGCAGTTCCCTTTTTTAGTTGGCTAGCGATTGATCACCGACTTGGTCTCATTAATCGTGTGGAGTACCTGTGTGCACGTGTAGGTTCCGAGAGCAGGCGATTCTGCTCCTCGTCATGGGTTAGGCTCGCCTATGCATCTCAGATGTCACTGCTTCACTGTTGGGTCAAACAACATTGTTAAGGCTTTGTACTTGAGGTTATTTCTACTGAGTCGTTGGGGTGTGTGTGTGTGTGTGTGTGTGTGTGTGTGTGTGTGAGGTGAAAGGTAGGCTTTACCGTGGCGTTTTAAGCAATAGAAAGCGATGGCCATGGAGGTAGAGCGTGTAGAAATGGAGGGAGGCCTTAATTGGGGATGCATGTCAACGCCGCGGTTTCGAGCGAAATTCGTTGCAGTCGCTTGCTAGGCCTTGGAGAACACACGCTGAAACTGACATGTCTCACTGCCTGCTATGCGTTTTGACTCCTTGTCGCCATGCCTTATGGGTGTGACACAGCTCACAGCGCAATAATAAACGCCATCAGCAGATAGGCGACTACGATGAAACAGAAGTGACTTGAAGGCTTGCACTTATGGCATACGTCCCACGCAACAATCCACACACTCTGCTGTTGGTAAAGGTGACTTCGCCACGGTCGAATCAAATGGATCCACTCACAGACTACTGAAGTGCTTTTGTCAGTAGCCACTGGATTCAAATACAAGTGAAAACAAATAAAGAAATAAACACAAATTTATGAAAGCAACACCCTTTAATGTGGAATGTTTTGTTCGACTATCTTTTGTGGAAGAAATAATAGAAGGAAAGAGAAATGCTGATTGGACTAACAAGGGCAAATGGGTAGGTTTGGGGAGGGCAGCTGTGTAGGTGACGATGTCGATAAGCTTTGATGCATCATGCTTCAACACAGTCGTGAACACGTGGGGCAATCATTCCTTCACATAGATTGGCTTAATTCAAGTATTTGGCTAAGACCAACCTGAGGCTTCTTAACTTAGTCATCTTGTTCCTACTGATTCTATTCTCCTTTGTACACACCCAGATGCAAGAGCCGTATGCTTGATTGGACAGGCGCACTTCTGCTTGAATAGAACAGCATCAAGTAGCAGTGGTAAACTTCCCTCGAAATTAGCACTCGTATCCTCCTCTGATTGGGCTTAAGCGTGTGGAAAAGTGCTTAGTTTTATTTAACATTCTGTGCACAATGCTGAATGTCCTTTGAAGTTAAAAAACCTTGCTTGTGAATCGCCCCATTCCGCAGCATGTGCATCCTAGCATCCCTATTCGAGCTGGACCATATTCGACGCTTATTCCCGTTGCCATGTAGAAAGCTCATGAAGTCCAGCATTGGCAGCATACGGATTTCCCAAAATTAAAGAACATTCAGGCTTTCTTTGTCAAACATTGAATAGCGGAGGCTCAGAAGCGAGAATTCACTGGATCTAAGCAATGAAATTCGGTGATATCACAGCTATTACTTGCTTGTGTGTAGTAGCGGCACGTAATCGAATTTGGGTACCCAGCCACCCATCTCACAGGCAAGCCATTCTTATGATCAGCATATTTGTAGGATTAGGAGTCCTTTCGATGGAAGTTGCTGCTTGATTTAAAATTACCTTCATTTCTCTCAGTCTCTTATGGGAATTCGGTCAATGGCACAATTGGCTCGTGAATGCTTTTCTGGCAGCGCTGAATACGTCGCTAAATCAACAATTCACTGCCCAGTGCCTTGAAACGCTTCGCCTTCATTTCATCTCAAAAACTGCTAGGATGTGTACCACCTCCGAAGAACGTTTAAAATCCATTAGGGTGTGAACACCTTGCAAGAACTTTATAATGTGCTTAAGCTCTTCCGAGAGCCTAGAAATGGGCTGACAGATTATTTCGACTGTTGTCGCCACTATGTATTAACCACTAAATTGATTAAACCTGGTAAGAATAAGGGCTTCAGTTAAATTTATGAGAATCTCATGATGCTCATTTAGTTGATTGACGTTGGAGCCGCCAGTCTTTACAAAGGCACGAACCTCTAACCGCTCAATAGATCATCTTTCAGCCAAATCAACAATGTTGTCACCTTTAGACCGAAGCCGTGTGAAATGAGCGCATGTTATCGCATTATCGTTCGATTGAGCTTTTCGAAGCCAGTAGTTTAGAGAGGTTGCATCAAGCACCATAAGCGACCTGATACTTGCTCCAATCAAGAAACAGGTCACAGAGTAAATAGTCTGCTCATTCAATTTGGTGGACACTCGGCGTTAGGACTTAAGGTTTTGGTGATTGAGGCGATGACAAAGGGAAATGACAGAATCGCTACAGTTGAGCTTCCAGATTACATCTCATCTGAAGAATGATTTCTGGTCTTTCACCATTCCCACCATCCTATGAGATGCGATAAGGTGNCAAACTTTCACCATTCCCACCATCCTATGAGATGCGATAAGGTGGTCACGGAAAGGCCTGAGAAAAGTCTGCAAACTTTGCCGGGATTCTGGTACGTAAAACGAGTGTTTGGACAAGGACTGGTTAAAAACAGCCTAGCTTTGCTACGTTTAAGTAAAACAGAAGATTTTCGAGGTGATTAATCGCTTATGGCACAATCCTATCAAATTCTACAAAGGGCACACTACAATCCTATCAAATTCTACAAAGGGCACACTAAAAGTGGCAATGTCTCGATAACTCACTCGCGGTAGCATCTTCACGCTTCAAACACACAAGTGGGCTCAACGCACCAGACTACAGTGAGGAATGCAATCGTAAAAGGACGAAGACTATATAGTGTTGGGGGTGTTGCTATTCAAGCAATAAAACTTTTCTCTCGTCATTCTGCTTTTTATTTCAGCACTGCACGCGCTCTCCTACCCCATTTTACTATTTAAGAATTCTACTCACTGAACGCGATGCGAAGATGGGAAGGGCTCAATTTGGAGCAGTGTCTTGAACGACTCTCGCTTCCACTGCATCATCATTCACCACCAATAATGCTACCATATTCTACGAGCTGAACACCTGCACTCCTTGACCGCTGTTATTGCTACATACTTGAGTATCAGTAGACAGGATGCCTGAAAACTTGTGACGGTGAATCGACTTCTACCCATGCCCTTCTGCAGGACACCAGTCAATCTACTTTCATTCAACTGCCCTGCCACGTTTCCAGTTATGACCAGACGAAACCACCACGTAATGGCTTGCCTTCCAACCCACTAGTCACTCCTCCGACAGACTCGCTAGCACGACCAATTCTCTGCTTCGCAAAGTCCAATAAAATGGATAAAAAGAAGGACTTTATTGTAATTCAGGCACACTGCATTTGTCCACAGAGTCACGTACGCATGACTTCACAACTTCCTTGTCTCTGTTCTCCAAGCAAGCTTGCTTTAGTAGCTTGAGATGGCTGTAGTTTAACCCAATCCCGAAGCCACTGATCCTGTATCCAACTAACCATGCATCAGTTGTTCATCCATGGAGGTGTAGCAAGGGGCGGCTGGGTGATGCAATGTGCAAAATTGGTGGATGGCTGTTGACGTGAGGAGGGGAGAGCGCATCTGAGGTTGGTGGTGGCATATATACTACTGCTAATCACATTGTTGGTGCCAGCAAATGGATGGAAGCATGACGGCGTGTAATGGGGGTCCCCGCCTTAGTTCACAATGGTGTAAGCAAGCAGCTTTTTGGTGGAATAATGACGAGGTGACAACACGAATTATGTCGGTGGCT
>LWMK02000923.1:0-17255 GCA_001693075.2 Taenia saginata
GCTGACCATATCAGTGCTGAAGACGAACAAAAGTGTGTTATTTGGGTCCCATCCTTTATGTAGATCTCTGTTCCTGTTTTAAGTTTATAAAAACCGCCAAGCTACGCTGTTCGGTGCCATTTCTGCAGTGGGTTGTCATGCTTTGTTTTACTTGCAGCTTTTCCAGTTTTCCTTTAAAAGAGAGGAAAATCGTCAAAATGAATATTTTATAATATTTCGTATTTTTACGCACATTTAGTGCTTTAAGGTCCATGCGGTAACTACAGAATTAACTAAATTTATGCATATAACTCTGCAACCAGTTAAGAAAATCGTGATGCTGAATAGAATCTGTTGTTGAAACGGATGAATCATGTTAATGGTCCCTTTTGCTCTTCGACCGCATTTGAGACATATTTGTCGATATCTTAGTGAATGTATTCTAGCTACGCAAAATCATTTAAATTGCGTTGGTTTGCATAGTCTGCATAAATGTGCTTTTTGGTCAATATGTCCCCCTACCTCCCAATCATTCTTGGGACGATAGCAGCCGTTCAAGTCAATTTTATGATCATCGATATAAAGTGGATCAAGAGAGGCAAGGTAAGGGCAAAAGAGGAAGTAAAAGAAGTGTAGCTGAGGCATCATCCTCGAAGAACGAAGAAGCAAGTCATTCGTCTGGGTGTGAATTAGAGGAATGGCAAGAAGAGGTTCCAGCATGGATGGCATTCACCGTGATGCATCATTCATATTTAAAATACCTGCCTTTTCCTCTTTTTATGCTAGCGCACTACTCCTTCTTTCTGTCGATTACAAGCCTGTTATTGGAAGCATTCATTTACACTGCCGCTGCCACTTAGGCTCTTTGCGACAACATAGAGCACAGAAATGATCAGAAAAGGTTATTTTGCCTTCAGACGCATGGAATATAGACAGGTGGCTGTCGCTTGGCCCACTCCACCTAAAAGTAGAGGGTGGCGAGCGGTAGGTCAGCTGTCTGATTGGGTCACAACCACTGACTGGCTGGCCAACTGGAGTGTAGGCAGGTCAGTAGGTACCTAGAGGGGTGGATCAATCAGAACCTCACACAGCGTGGTTTGAGCGTGTGTGCCCTTCCATTGGCACATTTCCAACGATGTCATGTCTTTCTTAGGTACAAATGTGGAGCTTACAAAGGGTCTGGTCAAACACAACCTTTGACATAAGGTCGTAGGACGGAAGGCTGATTAAGGTAATGCAGTAGCTAAGCTTGCTATAACCTTGCCAAGCAGGTCTTCTAACTAATGTCTACAAATGCGAGAAAATTCATTTGGATTGCCACACGAGGATATTGATTCACTGAAATCCTTTATTGTCAGTCTTAGGAGTCGTTATGCTGCAATACTTTGGTCTGTTCGCTTAATTTGTCATTTCTGTTTTACGGCTACTGTAGGCGCCGTATTTATACCTCCTGATAAATGCATTGCCTCGGTCCATGTTGGTGGTCCATACAGCCTTTTTGAGCATTATCAGTACGTGTCCTGTTGTAGCATTTGGTTGGGGGAAAGCAACTTGGTTCTAGGAGGACTATGGTTCTAATTTCCGTTCCTGATTGTTGAACTTTGACCTGACGTAAAAGGTTCATTCTGCAAATGCAATAAAATGACGTCTGCCTTCGGCAGCAATTCTAATGTAGTTGTAATCAGGAAGACATTCAATAGCTGAAGCACGCTGCCCCTTAAAACAGTCTCTAAACCTGTTTGTTATTAGCTGTCAACTTTGCCTGTGTGGAGGTGTCAGCTGAGTCAGCACGTGCACCTCTCCACCAACTAGCTAGAGCCAAGGAAGGTATAGCTGAGCAAAAATGAAGAGAGAATAAGCTGCCAAGGAGAAATAAGTGCAATAATTTACTGCAATAAATCATTACTAAGCAAGATGTCTGGCATACATTCTCTCCCTTCTTTACAATTTCCATACGGATCAAAACTCCAAATCCATTGGAATGCCAGAAAGGACCAGTGGTGCTCTGGTCAAATACCTACTCAGTTGGAGGCAAATTCGACGGCTTGTATAGATGGTTTGCTGATAGATTTTCTGCGGCTTCTATTGTGTTGAACGCATAATAGCCTGCTCATAATGGCATCCTCTTTCAAAAAGCTGCTGATTTCTTGCTGGAAGCAGTCATTCTTGGTAGACTGCAGCCATACAAGCCATATAAGGCTCGTCTTGAGGCATTCAAAGACCAAATCAGTGTTCGTCTTTACAACGGGTAAGCCAGTGCTTGTGATTATGAATTCAATGAACTCACATTGCTGACTTCGAGCNGATCATTCTGCGAATGCGGCAAATATGACGTCTACCTTCGGCAGCAATTCTAATCCAGTTGTTTTCAGGAAGACTTACAATAACTGAAGCACGCTACTCCTTAAAACAGTCTCTAACCTGTTTGTCATTGGCTGTCAACTTTACCTGTGTGGAAATGTCAACCGAGTCAGCACGTGCACCTCTCTACCAGCTAGCCAGAGCCCAGGAAGGTATGGCTGAGCAAAAATGAAGGGAGGATAAGCTGCCAAGGAGGAATAAGTGCAATAATTTGCTGCAATAAATCATTGCAAAGCAAGATGTCTAGCATACATTCTCTCCCTTCTTAACAATTTCAACACGGATCAAAACTCCAAATCCATTGGAATGCCACAAAGCATCAGTGGTGCTGTGGTCAAATATCTACTCAGTTGGAGGCGAATTCGATGGCTTGTACAGATGGTTTGCTGGTAGATTTTTTGCAGCTTCGATTGTGTTGAATTTATAATGGCCTGCTCATAATGGCGTTGTGTTTCAAAAAGCTGCTAATTTCTTGCAGGGAGCAGTCATTCTCGGTAGACTGCAGCCATACAAACCATATAAGATTCGTCTTGAGGCATTCAAATACCAAATTAGTGTTCGTCTACAACGGATAAGCCAGTGCATAAATGTTGCAGATTTGTAGTTCATCCCTTTTTTGAAACTAATAAAATTCAATCCAGCCATGACAAATTTCTTAGCCTTTTTTGCATCATTGTGTGTCGCAAAATGGAACCACGTTACCAAACTAAAGGCTACACTTACTTGATGAATTTCTAAATGAATTTTTAATGGTAAAGAGTGCGCCAGGAAGAAGGTGGATAATAAGGATTCTGCTCGAAACAGACCAGCTGTGAGGTCCTTATCGACAAACGATACATTTTCGGGAATGCCGAAAGTCATATCACATTTAAACGCATCGCAGCTTACCACCTAACAATGCGTTACCAGCCCCATTAAATGCTGTCGTCAAATCTATCCATCTGGGCATGCGTTCCGAATGACGCATCGGGCCTTAAGGGATTGCGTGGCCACGGAGCTGACTCAGAGAGCGATTCGCTGCAATCCCACTTAGTCGACTGTGACTGCTAACTGTTACTTGCATGATGTTGCCGCAGATGTGGAACTTGTAGGCATGACAGTCTGTAAAATTGCACCAATTTCGAAAAGAAATTATAACGAATTAAAGCAGTTTAACACGAACTGTACCAGCAACCCTTCTAGTTGAGCAGAAAATGCGAATTACCACGCACGAAGTAATGCCAACGAGACAGAAGACGAAAGAGACTAATAATTTAGCCAAATGGATGAGGCGAAAGTCTTGTATGCCAGCATTTTACTTCAAGGCTTTTAACCTCACCGCTTCACACAACAATAATTGAGAGTGTTGAAAGCCTTCGTAGATGCCTTATGCAGATTCTACTACTAAATAAACCTTTGGCGTTCGATATTTTGCAGATGTCTGTCTGCCTCCTTGAGACTGTTGCCTTGCCACTTAATTCGGTAGTAAATACATTTTAAATTAGCTCTAATGGAACCATTCCGTTGGCCAAATTACGTGCGTATTTGCTATCACACTCAGCTTAGTCTTCCACATTCGTCACTGCACTCAAAGCCGTTCAAGTCCAGTTCTTTTGGAAACAAGTGCTTCCTACAATGGTGTAATCACATCCAAACCTTGGAAGAATAGAATGTATGAATGGATGTATAAATTGTTTTTGTCCGAGTATTGCACTATTTGGCCTTCACGGCACAAAAAGGACATCCCTAGTCAAAGCCCTGACGTCAAAAAATTAATGGGGAATTTGGTTACCAAAATAAAACAAAATAGGCTTAAATATCCATAAAAATACCAAAACAGTTAAATGACAGAGAAGTTGCTCACTGCTACGGCTAACGTGATTGAGCTTATTTCTACGAAAGCAAAGTACCAAGCAATTAAGTTCATTTTGCGATTCTCATTTAATAAGGCAAGGGCGATGCCCACCCTGTAATACTTGTGCTTCCACAAAAGCAACTTTTAGGTGAGAGACGTAAAGCAAATAGAACCTTTGCTTGAAGAGAAGGTCAAAATCACCCCTATCAAGAGGAGGAAGAGTTTAACTTACTTTAAATGCAAACTGGCTCCTTACGCATCGCAGTGTATTTCGCACGTCCATCTTTCGTTAAACGCCACTCTTCAATGATTACTTCACTGAGCATTAGTAATATATGCTACGATTATTGCATTTCCCCGAGCAGGCATTGGGCAGATTTTGGCCCAGTCTGAGAAGAGGACCCTTTAAATGGGTAAGGTGGTGAGAACATTAATGGGCTTCAGGTTGTCTCATTGTTTTACTGGTTGTAGAAGCTTATAGCACAGTAGACCACCTTTTACATGCTAATTCATCAAGGATATCGGTGTTAAGTTAAATTGGCACCTGAATGAGCAGTGAAATAGGCCAAAATCCTAGTCGGACACATTTCATCGACGAATGTTGAGTACGGCGCTGCGCAAAGCGAGAGTCATAATGCCCAACACACGCAATATGTTAACGGGTTTCATGTTTTCCATCTACCGGCTTAGCTCGTGCTTTGCTAAACTACAAGATAAAAAATCTCTGACCGAATCCTCAGTGAATGCAACATGAAATGTTTTGCATGTTGGTGGACATAAAAAAAAAGCTGATTTCGACTTTTATATTGCGCGATACCTTCCTTGTCCTTTCGCATTCAGGGTGCTGCATGGATGACTCAGTGAAACACAAAGCCCCACCAAGGCCACGAAATTTCCTTCTGTATTCTAAGATTTCGTCGCCCACTTACGTTGGATATCCTCTCAGTATCTCTCAAGTACAATTCTATTTTTGCGCATCCTGTTCTCTAAACTAACAACTGCACAAGCAACCAACAAATGGATATAAACTAACCAATGACATTAGTGCAGCTGATGTTCCTTAGCATTACATTCAAAAAGGCGGCCGTCATTTCAAACAATCATCCACTTGAGAGCTTTTCGTTGAAGCAGAACATTTCTAATTTAATTCCATGACACATTTTTATCGTGCTTAGTTTTTATTCAGTTTTCAGTCGACGCACACCAAAGCCACCACATTCGACCATTCGATAGTGATTTGTGCCGAACAGCTATAAAATAACGGACATTCGCACACTCAGGCTCATTCATCACATCGCCAGATCAGCATAGAATGTAGTGCGAACAATGGTTAAGGTGTCACGGAGGGAACGGCTAGTTTGAGTCCATGGACTTGGCATTGCTGTGACCGGCGCCCTTCACTTCTCTTTTGGTCCGACAGTTCCTCTCTGCTCTCTTCTTCGCCAGACACCGGGAGGATGCAGAGAGGCATCAGGGTGTGTTCTGCAAACCTACAATACCGTCAGGTGTCACGGCCAGCAGAGCTGCACATTCCGTTTGCACCTCAGATGCAACGGACTCATCAAGTGCTGCTATCGTTTGCTTAACCATTATTCTCGACTGCAACGACTATCCTGCCTCATTGTCCAACTTCTTTGCCTCGTCATGAGTCCGTGCATCAGCCTCTTCCTGCTCCACTTACTCTGTCATCACGCGTCAAGTCCTAAGTTCAATGCTCCACTCCACGGCTGTCCACGAGCCTGATAACAGCGCCATGTGATCGTCCTCCCATCGGAGGATTTGCGTCCCTCATACTTGGTGAGTATCGATGTCTGCGACGATGAGTCCAACACAAAGAACGAGAGCTGTACTTAATGGCAAAGCAAGCACCTGAGTGTCATAGATTCCCAAACGGCGAAATTGCCGCCAGCATCCATCCTCGAACAGCACTGTGAGGAAGATCAATCGCCAAAGCCAGCACCGGATGAGGCAAAGTTACGTTGAGTGGCGCCACATTCCACGTCCCATTTGGAGGCGGCGGTGAGGAAAGGTTGTTGTAGTGTGAAGCAGTTAAAATAAGAGCACCAATGCTCCAATGCATTAACTCAGGATAGGAGCATGACATTATTCACAGCTCGCTATTCACACAAACCTACTGTTTGTTTTGAGTACAACTGCATCAGACGCGATGACACGGACCTCTCACTCCCGCTATATTGTAACAGGCAAGGTGTGACCACTAGTTAGTTATGTTTTCTTTAGCAGCACCTTCCTACGCCTCGTCTGAAATGTCATCAAGTCAACTATTACATAGCCATTGGCCAGAAATAACCACGAAATGGTCAAATGTGTTGAGCTTCAGCGTGTGGTGGTGGGATTGATAAAGAACGATCACATGAGCTTCGGCAAAACTCGGAGAGGATGCACACCCTATTGAACTTGCGAACTGTGAAAAAGTATGAAAGGGATTTGAACTGGTTTTTGTTGTTTTTGTGCAAGAGAGACCCGTTAGATTTTAAGGATGACACATTGCATTGAGTGACTGATTGTGCAGCATCGCGGGTGGGAGGGGAGGCTTTGCGCACACACAGAGAATAGGAATGGTCTCCGACCTATGGGCAAATACCTAAACATAGATTTGAGGACAAACGATGTTGTAAGACATTTCAGTTAACAACATCTGATGACATAGTAGAAAAATGATCTATGAACTCAGATATTGAGCTCGTACATGCAGTTGAATGAAAAGCGAAGTGAGAAAGTGTTTGCGGGCAGTGATGTCGCGGTGCTTCGTCGCAAACAACCCAACGGTGTGTATTAGTCACATTTGGTTTACATTGGGCTCGAAAGCTTTGGATGTGTGAAACCGTTGATATTCTCATCCATGTGAGGATGTGTTGCAAGCATCACTGTGGGTGTTGCAAAATAGTCACTAGTAAGAGCATCCAACCATAGCTCAGCAGTTTTGAACGCATAATCGCTGCAAATGAGACATAGTGATAGTGAAGACGGCCCCACGCTACAGTTGGCCGAATCTACAACCCATAGCCAGCTCCTTTTATGTTGCATGGTTCTCTACATTAGGTGGCATTTTCAGTGGGCTTCGAGGGCGTTGATGCCAAGTTCACGTAAGACATTGCCGATGAAGAGGGTTTTATAATGCTCGCCCCGTTCATTGCGATGATGCTCGGTTCCCAAGAATTCGATAACGTAGAAAACACTGTAAGCATCAGCGTTGTGGTCATCAGCAGGGTGCCATATTAAAACGCGATGTGACTCCACTTCAAATGGTGACCAGCGTGCTGCATAAGGGTCCCAAGAAGNAAGCATAAGTGTTGTGGTCATTAGCAGGGTGCCATATTAAAACGCGATGTGACTCCACTTCAAATGGTGACCAGCGTGCTGCGTAAGTGTCCCAAGAAGAACTTGCATCCTCAGGATCAAACAAATGGCGTATCTTCGCAAAGGATGGGATGGTATCTGATGCAGTATCAGAGGATGCATCAACTGTCTCATTGGCAGAATCCTAAGGCAATAAAGCGTTTGTTGAAAGATCTAATAATTCCACTTCACTTAAATCATTTGCATTGTAATTTCTTCACTAACCTTGTCATCCCCTAAGGCTGCGGTATTGGTGTAAGCAACAATCACTTCACTGCTACTTTACACTGTAAATTTATTGACTAACCTTTTCATCCTCTAAGGCCGCAGTTTTTATCCAACTTGCTCTTTGTCTCCATCACATTCCGCGACTTCCCCACCTCCTCTTCTTCGGCGGGCAGACAACCGTTGTCGCGAGCCCACTCAAACCACGCGGCATTTGGTGGAAAGCGACGTCCCTTCACAGGGAGACCAGCAAGCACACGCGTCGTCATCGTTGGCAGCTGTGCAAGATCACTGAGTATGCCGAAGGAATTGTTGGGCGAGTCAAAGTCGGGATGGTCGATGAGGTAGAGCATGGTTTTCACCAAGTCCAGTAGACTGTAGCAGCTGTACATCAGGCAAGCCAAAAGGAGAAATAAGCCTCATGACAGGCAACTAGGTCACTTCTTCCATCTTAATACAGTGTTTGGGACTGAAATTCTGGACTTTACATCTGTTTCTAGGGAGCTAAGTTAATAAAGCAGAACAAAAAGCGACACTTCTTCCATGCTCACATTTACATGTTTTAATTGCGCACCGCCAAATTCATCCCATGAAACACATCGGCCAATATACTCAGCCATGCAGTGCTCGGAAATTTTGACTCACAAAATGTTGCTCACCTTTGCCAGTCGTCAAGAAGGCTCATGCATACAGAACCATACGAAGAGTCAATGTTGGGATGAAATATGGGTGAGTTGAAGGATACCTCAGGACGGTCCCTGGGATATGAGGAGGAACACTTGATCTAAAATTAGGCACACACCAAGCAATGACACTTGCCAAACATTCTCGAGACAACCTCAATGATATACAAAATAACGACAACGAGTGACCCGGTTCTAGTGTGGCAAGTGCATTGCTAAGTCACTCACGGTATACACAATTCAAATGAGAGGCCTGAGCACTGTGAAATGCCCACTACCAACTATATGGAGGCAGCTCCTTTACATGTACAACAAAATCACACGCTTAGAATTGCCGTTCCTATCTCAATTGTGAAATAGAGTACGCAACATGAGCAATTAAATATTCAGGTGAAATTCCACGCAAATACAAGTAATACCAACATGCCAAGGATATTTACAGTCAGTAGGAAATCTGCATGCGCACTGTAGCCGGATTTAGGGTGCAGAGCAACCTTAACTGTCATTTCATCTACCCCGACTATGGATGCTTGGCCATCGGTGGAGGCATCAATTGTTCTGCAGAGCTGCTGCACGTCCTTCATGAATGTGCGCTGAGTTGCTGGACGTGTCATCTAGACGAAGTCAATAAAACGAACCGTTTTTATTGGACTGAGACCGATCCGGAGATACCGCTACACATAGTAAATATCTGCTAGATTGTTATTCTCTCCACAGATTTTTTCATTACAGAGCAAAATTACGATGACTCCAATTCGACGACATGCCGACAGCCTTCATCTACTTCAGGTAAGACTGACCACTAAATGAAGGTGCTGCGCAATGGATAGTTTATAACTAAACTGTCCTCTCATGCCAAGACCACATAATTTCACAGATGAGCTAAATGGAAGGAAGTTGAATAATCAATCCACCAGTCTGACATGGGTTTCCACCCACACAAAATCTGCAGAAATCACCGAAGCAGCTCCATATTTTTCACCAAAACAACCCAAATTGCGATTCAGACCCTGCAATCAAATTCAAAATTTCTTCCCATAGCCCCCTCTTTAAGCGCCTGTTTTAACAAGTTAAGCCTGATCGCTGTAGTTGATGATCGTCATTACTCTGATTGCCAACATCACACAAACCTGGTTGGTAGGTGTGACACAACAATCACGGACTCGATGAGTCGCTAATTCCCGTGGCTTTGGCAAATATGTTGGCGTGATTACAGCCACGTGGTTGGATAGCCCAAGGCCTCTCTGCACAATTCCTCAACCATGTGGAGTTGATGAAATCGAAACACTATTAACAAGTGCAAAGCTTCAATATCCTGTGCGCTTGCTAACTTCTGCCCGAGAAAACAAATAAGCAATCTATCCTTGTAATAAACCTGTGGCCCGAAGTGTATCTCGCTTTACTAATTAAGCCTAGGTCAGGGATTATTAGGATAAGTGAAATCGCACCTTAATGTTACGTACCATGCGTCGCACGAATTGGCTCAACAAAATTATCACATGCATCATATTGATTTGCAAAAGTAGACTACAAAACCTCGACTTCTTCGAAATCTCTAGGGGAATTTGATTTCGCAATATGTGATTCCCATTGTTATTGGATACACAAGCGTCAAGGAGAATCAGAGGGATTAAAAGGCCACTGCACTAGAAATAGGAACGTTGAAATGGCCTGCTTAGGCCGAAGGGTAAAACGAGGGTGGAGGACTTGACCAGTCGACGTTTTAACGTTAAAATACAAAATCAGCCATACACGAAGAGACTTACAGTGTTCTTGTTATTCAGCAAAATAGAGCTGCAAAGTATACTAGCCACGCACTTAAAAATGTTTGGATTTAGAGCACCCAGACCATGCAGCAATGTGGTTTCAAGGTCACGACGATCCAATTAGAATTCAGCGACATTCTGATTCGCTGCTCTACCGTTAAGGTTACCAAAACAGATGCTTCACCTCAACGGCGGTGTTTTCGTCATAGTTTTGCGGGTAGGATGCTGAAAGACCACGAAGAAATAGCGCCATCCCAAGGTGTGTGCTGTGAAATTTGACAACCCTAAGCACATTTGTATAACAATCCATGTCTTCACAACATTCCATGCGGTTGTCAAACTCACCGAACTATTTTGTTTGCGGCTGGCATATTTGCCGTTATAATATTTTGTTACTGATAATAATTTAGTGCGCACAAGTCGTAGAGCAAATCAGAGGAAATATGGCGGAAATGTGCCAACAAGCAATGTTTAGCATTTAGTGCGCGAGGCATTTGCGCAACTGTCAACTTAATTAATGCAATATTCCGGTTTGTGCAAATCCACCCAATGCTAGAGCTTAGCTGGATTCGCTCAGTGATGTGCTGTCACCAATAGTCGAGTCAGATGTAAAACGCAGGAGGTCGAATTATATCAAAGCCTCTTCACCGCGCCTTGCGGTAGTGCATGCAAGTGTGCGCCTGCCGTGGATGACGCACGCGCGGACGGCCACTGTGAGTCACGGTCAGTCTACCACACATGACTCACGTTGGCCCTGGCCTAGAGCATCACGTCAACTGGGAGCCAAGTCGCATGCGCGGTCGCGCCGGGCTACGCTTACCATTCCTGTTCAGTGAATGAACCTGTGGCAGCGACAGCAATAATACTGAATCAACCTCTTGGTCTGTTTGTGTGAATGCGTCGAAATGGGGCTTTCGCGCTTTCACCAAGCGTAATGAACGCGTAAGAGCTTATAAAGGCACGAGGCCTCCCGTTCACCATGAGTGTGTTAAAATAAATTAACTTCGATTAAAACTTCCTATCCTCGCCTCCATTGATTATACATCTCACACTTTGTTAAGTCATATTTTACAACCAATATAGCATAAATACATTGAGTAGCACTCAGCTTTGCATTGTACTTTGAGGAGACAGATGGAGAGGCGTTCAAACACATTTCCCATCAAGCTGTGTAATTCATGAACTTGGCTTAATCCAGGATTGGGAAGAGCAGAGCGCTCACCTTAGCTCCTTACGCACTCCATCATGCCCACTCTTTCATTGGGTTAGCCATTTGGTCTAGGTTTCTGTTAATTTATGCAGCAAACTCGCAATTGTACCTATAGCTTCAAACGAGATCATAACGGCTATCGTCAAACCACCAAAAGTGGACAAGGTCACTCCATTTGGTCAGCGTTGGTGAAATTTTCAATTGCGCAGTCTTTGGAAACTGCATTTTAGTTGGCAAGACTGCAGGTCTCATGAAGTTGACCCAATGCTACAGAAAGTGGCAGCCCTCGGAGCTCAGGGTCGACCCTGCTTCTTGCAGATGGTTTGACACCAACTTTACGGCGCTGTTGTGCTCTCACATTTCTCTGCTGGAGACGAAACCATCGACTGGATAGGCTGTAAAATGCTTTAAAAACACCAAATAATGCCATTTGTATCAAGTTTTAAAGGTGGCTGCTACAGTATTGGGTATGCATCCCAGAGTGTATGCTTAGCTTAAGAAACCAGCTTGATCCATATGCGATGTTAAACAAATCCTTGATATGCGCCCCATGTTGATGCGTTTGAGCTTCGATGACAGACACAGTCTTAGGAGTTCATTGTATTTTCAAACCAGCAGGATTGGGAGGGCTCATATTAACTTTGGTGACATTTTGTTGACGTCTTAGATAATCCCTTCCAGAAGAGGAAGTGGCATGCGCCTATTTGGTTATCAGACGGGCTCAGCCTCGCCGTTGCCCGTGTCGGATTCATGGCACTTCTTCCTCGCAGTTTGGCGCCTCAGCATGGAGATGTACGCAGCTCGTAATCAACAGCTCTCGTCTGTTTCAAGTAGGGCTGACAACGCCTTCGCCAGCTGACTTGTTCACTTATCTCCTCCCACCCCAATGTACGTTTCAGCAGAACAAGCATTAATTTAACGTTAGGGTCCATCCAAATCAGTCATGTTGCCTTAAAGAGTATAGCATGGTATTATTTGATGAAGACCACTTAATCTTTCATTAGAAATCATTATTATTACTGGTTTTTACACAAATGGTAGAGCTAAACAACTCACACTGTAGTAAGTACGCCTACAACCAGGGAAATCTTCAAAACATGTAGCCATCATTGCAAAGTCATTCTGACTGAACACGGAAACCGCGTGAAGGCTTTTAGGAAACGTATTCCTTAGTGTTCCTGACAGCTAATTATTTCTCGTTCATGGGGCGTCGACTGAGCAACAACAAATTGACGATGAGGATCCATATTTATTTGTCACCTTGCTTTCACACCAATCCTCTGAAATGCAACCAGTCACTCCTGGGCCTAAGTGATTATTTATGCTGAACCTTAGGTGCAATTATAAGGGCATAATTGGGCGACTTTGCAACGGGTGATTTTAAACACATTTTTGCTTACACGGTCTGCATTCAAGCTGAAGTGCATGATTGCCAGCGCATTAACTTAAGTGATATATGCGTCAGGCGCTCAAGTCCTTCTACATTGTACACTAACCTAGCGGTTAGGACTTCGAGATAGGCCAGTGGCCCGATCCGCACGCCAACAGCATATATTCTGCCCGAGAGTTGCAGGAGTCCCGACAAGGCACACTGGCGCAACGTGCCAAGCAACTACTGTTTTTTAAAGTGACACAAGAAAATGAGTGGTAATGGCCATTCCAGCAAAACTTATTTTGCACCGTGCGATTCTCATCAACTCAGCAGCACCTATTTAGTCGGAAGTATTGCATCTCAGGGAGGCACATCTCAACAAATTAGACTATAAAATGGACAGATCACAGTCATATTTATGTGCTTTCCCATTGTGAATATGCTCACATTTGCGTTCGCTTGCAAGTTGGCAGGTCTGTCCATCAATGCATCTACGCCCTTCTCTTCGCGCTGACAAAGGTACTCTCGGCCCACCAACCCATGAAAATGGAACCAATTGCCTTATACCGCACTACCTAAATGAGCTTCAGCGTCAGGAGAATCCCCGCGAAATGTGAGCATGTTCTTTGCAGACTCGAAATAAATGAAGCTAATACACCGATTCGTGTGCAAATTTGTAAGAATTTTTTAATTAGGTACTTGAGTTTTCCATCAAACTCCTATCTTCGACAACATACTTCGGCCCGAGGAAACCTTCCTGCAATAGTCGCAACAAAGTGAGGTCAATAGAAGCAAGCTTAAGTGCTCTGAAGTTTGCAAATAACCTTAACAATCGTGCCCGCAGATCGGTAAATGGTTCATCAATGGCGTAGACTGCACATCAACATCCAGCCGGTAGTAGCATTTTTAACAACTTAGTGACCGGTGATGGGATCACATAGTCCACGCAAGTCAATGGAATCAGGCCGCTAATTCGATTTGATACGCTATGAATCATTTCCCTTTTCTCCCGCTTACAAATGTCAGACCTAGCCACACATCACATGTGCTAGCAATTCACAATCAACTTAACGCAATTGTGGGTGTTTAGACGTCGCTTGCATTTTTTTCTTCTCAGGAGCGCACAACAGCTGCCATCTGAAGATTACGCTTCTTCTCACCCATAGGTGTGTTCTGCTTTAACAAAGCAACATTAATGTCGGCGGCGGAATGACATTTTCACCCGGTTTACACGTGCCACAAGCACCAGCAATTGTTCAAAGCTTCAAAGAACTTCAGTTCAGTGGGGTGGCAGCGCAGATGGACTTGTGCGCTCTCACGCACTAACCCAATAAAAAGTGTGAGAACATGAAAGGTAGGCAAAGATCAATGGCTCTTCAATAGGCTTTTGCTGCTGCAGCCCTTTAGCGTAATGAAATGGAATGGAATCGCTGTAATCTTGGCAAACACTTAATTTAGCTATCTCCCCTAGGATTACTAGCCAAGTTAAAATGGTTGCGAAGTGAGCAGCATGCTCTTGACACGCAGAATGAAGGTCCGTCTTGCATTTAATAACTAATGGTGTGCAGCTCATTTTATCCGTATAGGGCGCAGTGTGATTCGCCTCTTGCTCCTGAATCAGTCGCTCGCTCAAAGGGCCACAGAATCTAACCTTATAACTCAGGTTTCAGCTTGAACGATGCAAGAAGTTCCCAATAAGCACCGACAGGCAATGTGGAAGTTAGTGCAGTCTGGACAAGGAAGGCGATGCATTTTGGTTTTGCATAATTAGAGCTTCTGTCATAATAGTCAGCTTAGACAAATTAGTAGGAATTCAGGGATTACATTTTATTTGTAGTGCTTGAGGTTCCGTTGGNTTGGTCTTTTTCCTAGTGTAGTGTACGAATTCTGGCGTCAGTGACCACAGGAATGTGGGTTCAGTTTTGGCAATGCCTTAGTACTTGTTTGTTTGCTGCTACTGAGGGCCTCAGAAGTGTTTTTTAGGAAAGTTGAACTGGTTGTAGTAGAATTTAATGGACTATGAGGCGGCAGTGAGTGCAATTCTTTCAGTAAGTTGTCATTTAGCATTAGATTCCAATCAGCACACGCGTAAAAGCATTTGACATGTAGTGTTTCTTGTTGCGTTGGTAAATTTTTACCAAAGTTACTGTTTGCTACTCCAAGCTGGGTAGCGCAACCATCCGACAGACTGCTTTTACCCATTGTGAAGAATCAAACGGACAAGTCAATGGCCACGCATCACTGTAGTTGGGTGCAATGGTACATCCACAATGGCCAAGCATCCATAGTCGGGGCAGATGAAATGACAATTAAGGCTGCTTTACACCCCAAACCCGGCTACAATGCGCATACAGATTTCCTGCTGGCTGTAAATTTCCTTGGTATGTTGATTTTGCTTGTATTTGCGCGGAATTTTACCTGAACATTTAATTGCTCATGCTGCGTACTCCATTTCATTATTTGGATAGGAATGGCAATTCTAAGCGTGTAATTTTGTTGCGCATGCAAAGGAGTTGCATCGATACATTTGGTAATAGGCATTTCTCAGTGCTTAAGCCTCTCATTTGAACTATGTATACCGTGATTGACTCAGCAATGCATTTGAGACACCGGAACCAGGTCACTCGTTGCCGTTGTTTTGTATATCATTGAGGTCGTTTTGAGAATGTTTGGCAAGTGTCGTTGCTTGATGTGTGCCTAATTTTAGATCAAGTGTTTCCCCACATATCCCAAGGACCGTCCTGAGGCATCTTTCAACTCACCCATATTTCATCCCAACAATGACTCCTCGTACGGTTCCGTATGCATGAGTCTTCTTGATGACTGGCAGAGGTGAGCAACATTTTGTGAGTCTGAACTTCCGAGCACTGCATGACTGATCATGGTGGCCGATGTGTTTCACTGGATGAAGTTGGCGATTTGTAAATGAAACCTGCAAATGCAAGCACGGGCAAAGTGTCGCTATTTGTTCTACTTTATGAACTTAGACTCCAGGAAACAGATGTAGGACCTAGAAGGTCAGTCACAAACACTGTTTTAAGGTAAAACGAGTAGCTTAATTGTCCTTCTAGAAGCCTTTTTCTCCTTTTGGCCTGCCTGATGTACAGCTGCTACGGTCTACTGGACTTGGTGAGAGCGATGCCCTACTTCATCGACCATCCCGATTTTGACTCGCCCAACAATTCCTTCGGCATACTCGGTAATGTTGCACAGCTACCCACGATGACGACGCGTGCGCTTGCTGGTCTCCCTGTGGAGGGACGTCGCTTTCCACCAAATGCCGCGTGGTTTGAGTGGGCTCGCGACAACGGTTGTCTGCCCGCCGAAGAAGAGGAGGTGGGGAAGTCGCGGAATGTGATGGAGACAAAGAGCAAGTTGGATAAAAACTGCGGCCTTAGAGGATGAAAAGGTTAGTCAATAAATTTACAGTGTAAAGTATTTTAGAAAAATGGAGTTAGCGGATCCTTCAAAAAATGCTTCATTGCTTTAGGATTCTGCCAATGAGACAGTTAATGCGTCCTCTGATACTGCATCAGATACCGTTCCATCCTTTGCGAAGATACGCTATTTGTTTGATCCTGAGGATGCAAGTTCTTCTTGGGACCCTTATGCAGCACGCTGGTCACCATTTGAAGTGGAGTCACATCGCGTTTTAATATGGCACCCTGCTAATGACCACAACACTTATGCTTACAGTGTTTTCTACTTTATCGAATTCTTGGGAACCGAGCATCATCGCAATGAACTGGGTGAGCATTATAACACACTCTTCATCGGCAATGTCTTACGTGAATGTCAGTCATACCCAGAGTCAAGACAAACGTCCAGCAACTGCTCTTGGTACGCATTCACAAAGTATTTTGGAAGTTCTTACCAATCTTGCACTAGCTACAGCTCTTCTCTGCACCTTGACAATATGTTCAAAATTAACAAATCAGTCAGGTTGACATTGACTGCAAACTTCTGCCCTTGGTAAGTGCAGGATGGTAAAGGCAAGCAGGCCCTGTTTGGTGGACTATTTTTCGAGGACAACCGGAGGAGAGGCAACTTCACATGCTTTTTGGATGAGGATGGTGACGACGACAGTGCAACTCAATGCATTGCACGACTCTTCTACTCTGCCTATTCTGACCACGAGGAGCAATGCACGACACCCAGTGAATCCTCTGAGACTGGTGTTAAAAGTGGGACCATGGGTCAAGCGGACAGCTTACTTTCGAATAGTGATGCCCTTTCCACAGAAGAATATGATAATAATGTCTCTGAGTTTGATGAGGAGAGTGAAGAAACGTCTTCATTCGCCTCACCTTCAGCTTACAAGGACGTTCGTGTGCCTTATCCAGCAATAGCGGATTGCTCTGATTGCCAACACGAATACGATTATATAAGGGGCTCTGTTAACGCAGGCCTAGATTCGGAGTGGAGATGGTTTCTTCGTGGAACCCGATGGTCCATACGATTTGCC
>LWMK02000924.1:0-19825 GCA_001693075.2 Taenia saginata
AGGAGGAATGAATTGCCACCTCGTTGGTATGCACTCTTTGTGAACAATTCTTGCTAGTCATAAAACTTGGGAGAGGTTGGTTTTGCAACAGGAAATGCGGATTGCGTGTTGGAATCTAAGCTAAAAAAGGTCGTCTAAGAGGATCACACAGTNCGATTCTTGCTAGTCATAAAACTTGGGAGAGGTTGGTTTTGCAACAGGAAATGCGGATTGCGTGTTGGAATCTAAGCTAAAAAAGGTCGTCTAAGAGGATCACACAGTGGCTGACCCCAAATATCCAATATGCTCACATCACAGTGTTGGTAGACCTATTCGGAGAGAAGGACGGAGTGTGCTTAGTCTTTGCGCTCCAGAAAAGTACTTCTTTCAATCGGCATTGGTGGAAAAACGGAAGACCGCATAAGCCCAAGGAATGGTGAAATTTGTTGCTTAGGAATCCATGACGCCTCTCGCTTTTGTGCCAGTTCATGTGACATCGCTCAAGCGATTTTGGAACCTCAGCTACGAATTTTCCTTAAGGGAACCATTAGTCTGTTTCAAAAAAGCAAACGAATTTAGTTGTTATAAAATGATAATTTATATGCACCATATTGTTCTGTGCAACCTCAAAAATAACAATGCCTTCTTCTACTGACTCTTCATTGAATACATTGAATTGGGTAAATTCCTACTAAGCTTCATTAAAGGATTATTATATACATTTGCACGATATGAATCTCACAGCCAACACCTTAGTGGAAAACAGAATCAAATGGATAAATGTTGCATATTACCTCTTTGAGTATCTTACTAGCCGCTTTATTTGTTAAATGCTCTGCAATAACATAGAAGCCATTCTACTGGTCACCAGTCAACGGCCATTAAACTGAGTTGACAATGCAATTTAAGTAATATTGCTCAAAAATGATTTGCGGTGCACAACTTAAAATAAGTTATGACCTGGTTTCGTTTTCATGTGTAGAAAAAGGCATTTACTTGTTTTGGTTAGGAGACAGCATAGCTAATCACCTCTAGAAAATCATCTAAGCCCGTAGATCAAATATCTTAGCAAAAAATTGCGCCCCTAGGTACACTAAAAGCCACATTGTGGGACTGATATCGGGGATATTAGGCAGTTATATCTTGCTAGCTTGTCAATGATTCTCCTCATTTTGCATCAGTATACAAAGTCCCTACAAATGACATCCAGTTTAAGGTAGGTAATCAAACTTTCCCTAATTCAGTTTTTTGCTGTCTAATATGTACACCCCATGTTTTCTAGAATGAGGTCTATTTGCATCCTTTGGCGAGCATAATTTAAAAAAATGCGTTAACACAGGCAGTCACTGACTTTATAATCTCTGCAGCTATTTTGGTGTTGTGCAAGTCTGTAATGACCTAATAAATCTAAATTTTGAATGCGGATACATACTTAATAACAAATTGGGCAAAATATTAGCCAATAATATATGGTCTTGCACAATACTCTGGTGTGTAACTTGTGACCCTTCAATCCATGGTGAATTTTTTTTGAACCTACTCGTTCCATAAGTGGATTTGACCTATTGAAACAAATCTCTTCGTCAGCCAAACCTGCAGAATTGCCACGGCGATGCACAAATACAGCCCGTGACAAAAGCAGGAGTTAAGCAACTACTGGATTTTGAATGCATAGTTTTGTAGCTATTTCCATCCAGTAGACATTACATATAGTTACTGTACAAGCAAACGCCACTATTTTTACAGCACATGTGCATGGCAGAATATAATACAACTTTTGCGTCTTTCTACTGCTGCGTTTGTAAACACTGAATAAGACTACGTGACTACTTCTATTCTACTAGCTCTTCTTACACAAATCCTTTGTTTTAACACATCCACGTTGTGCTTCAGTTGGATGTCAATAGCAGGGGGCTCACATCCACATTTGGAAGTGGTTCAATCTTGACCAATTCTGTAACGCTATCTGTTGTCTGGGTCGGTCAGCATTATTTAAAGGCACACCGGACCTCCGATTACCAATTAGCAGCTCTCAATGCATCAAATGTCTTTGTTGGTGCAAGTAGACAACGACTGGACTATTATTATTAGGTATTTATAGTGTGATAAAGAAAAGCAAAGCTTTACAGATAACGTATTTATTAAGATAAAGCGGTTCGAACTTTTTAATTTTACAATTAAGAGAAACTCGGATTCTTTTACATCTGTCGTAATTACTGTTGCCTCTGGGAAGTTGTTTTGTCTGCTTTAGGATAGACGCACACCAACCTGAAGAACAGAGGAAGTGAAGTAGTATTATGCCACATAATGCAATGGTGGTTGCAACCAGAATAGCCGAGTGATGAGGACAATTTAATTCAGAAAATCTCGTGCTGGTCAACAGGGATAAACTTTTTACGATGAGCATTAGATAACACGGTTTTGCATGATCCTAAAGTGCTCATTAGCCAACTCAAAACGAACACATGCGTACTATTACCCGAAAATGGCAGTCTATTGAAGGCTTCAACTATAAAGCCCTTAAAAACTTTAAGAATTTAGAAAAGTAGAACTTCTGAGGCGTCGAAAATGGGTCATGTTCAACCAGCACTTTGGCGAAAGTTAAAGGAGGCACTCATATCTCAGAACTTGGTCATATTGGTCAATTGTGAGGAGCCATCACCAGGATTAATGGTTTATCAGTCACTGAGCACCCCTCATCGTCATTATAAAGAGTAACTTTGTCATTTATGTGCTTTGGTAATTAAAGACTGATGCGCGTGAAGCAACTTCTATTAATGGACAAACACGGTTGTTGATGATGGAATTGTTGGACTAAATTACCACCCACCAGGAACGCGCAGTCGCAGCAATACATCTACTTCATAGCGCTAAGCAAAACCGTGGGTCCAAAACGACCAAGTTGCCGGTTCCCATTTCTCTGACAAATGGTAAAATGGTGTCTAGTTGAAGAAGGTTGGAGTGGTCACTGATTAATAACTGACGGACTACAGGCGAGTTATGAGAAATGGCTGTTGCATCGCAATATCCACCAAGATAAATGATACAATAGCCAAGCTTTGCACAATGTATTAACCACTCACTTCACCTTCGCAAGACTGATATTGTGAGTTTCTGGAGTGCATCCGTGCGTATGTAGAGGGGTGGACGGGTATGAGGTTAGCTGCAGAGGAAATGAGGGGGCATACCTCCTCAACCATGTTGTCGTCCCTCATGTTCTCCTGGTACCATTCCTCTAAGTGATAAATATTATCCCCTACTGGTTCTAGTCTCAAAATGTTACTTGACTAAAAATTGATGCAGCGTGCAGCCTGAGTGAACGACAAGTCATTGACGCATTTAGGATTGGGTTTGTCTTATTCTTCAAAAGACAATTATAGCCAAACCAGCATCATTTTATGGCACATTTATTCAGCCAATAAATCACTTATATTTTAGCACTATTATCAGCACGATCCTTCAAAGGGAAGTGGTTTTAGTTGACTTATAAGCATAGTTTCAAAAATAAAACTATGGTCGCATAACAGCCGCAAGTTCAGGAACAACGTCCAAAGCTGTAAACAGCGAAACAATTGACAGCATTTACAGTGCGACTCACCCATAGGTTTCTCCACTACAAAACAGACAATAGTGAATACATGTTATTTAGCCGCAATACTATATAACTAGTATTAAAATCAGGCCAGATTTGTCACAGTAAGCAAATGCTGCATTCGAGTACCCCATGGAATGATTGCAGTGATTCCAGGATAAAGAACGAGCCATCGATCACTAGCCGAACACTTATTGCTCTTAAAAATATTCCAACTCACTATCACTGACTCCTATTAAGGCTTAAAAAAGCATATATTCCCAAACCAAGTTGCCAGAGACAGTTGAAGTGATTTCCTTTGCACAAATTGCTGATAAGAGAGGTCTTGACACAATTCGCCTGCACACCTATAACAAATGACTCGAGTCTGTGAAGTCCAGCTTATCAGCGCTCTGTCATTAGTCTTTCCCTTACTTTGGCATTTTACTTCGTCCACATCAGTACAAACAAAAACGCTTTTGGACACGAATGATATTACGTACATTTTTGATCCATTTGTCCTACCTCCGACTGGCCAATTGGAGCAGCGGAGCCTCCAAGCCCAAATGGGCTATTTTCCTCCCACTGCATGCAAAAGGCATATTGGAATAAATTGCCATTTAAATGCAATTAAATAATTGGATTTCTGAACACTTTATATCCTTCAGATAAAAAATTTGTTATAATTAGCCAACATAATGCATTTGATTGGGTCTATACACAACAAATCCACTGGCTTTATAGAAAACATCGTATTGAAAAAAAGGTAAAATGCTTACAATATTAATGAAGGTAACTTAGGCGGAGGCTTATGAAAATCGTCATTGATAGATGGCCAGCAGCCTGTTGTCTTCACGTTGCCTTCAAATTCAAAAAAGCCGCGGCATTCAACATGGTAGCCTTTAAGTTCATCTAGTGTTTCCTTAATCCCCTCACTAGTGTGGATTCTGAAGGCTGAAGCAACACCAATGTAATTTTGAATCTTGGCTGGTGGGGGAGGTAGTAAAGGAAAACCATGCTAACCGGCTTCAGACGACTCCGTTTTGAGTGCTCGATTAACGGCACCACCAAAACGACAAAAATGAGGCATAGTGAGCCCAATGCCACCAGCAACACAGGGACCTAAAAGGGACCAAAACAATTTTTGTTGCAATATTGGCTCCTATTATAGAAGTAGGAGCGGTTGCTTCGTTCAGAATACCAGATCGGCAGACATCTTGTGCACTAAATGCATAAGAAATTACCATCGCTAGCAATGGGCGCACACCAACAGTTTGCATGGTTTCATGGTCATGGATCAAAATCGAGCACAAGCTTGGATTGTCGAAGAGAAGACTGATTGTTTCGCACAGCATAAACAGCACCACGATGCATGTGCATTCATATCTGATTAACGACTAAAGTAGAATGTTAAAACTCAGCTTTATTGTACACTTACTACCGGCAAATGCAGCTCCATTCAGGTCCCCTGGATGGAAGCTACATTCTGGGACTTACGTCGGGCATGTTCGGTGGTTATATCGTGCTGCCGCACCAATGAAACTACTTAGTTCGCATGAGTGATCAAAATCCCCATAAATGACATACAGTTTTAGGTAGGTAGTCAAACATTTTTACTTCATTTTTACGCTCTCCAACGTGTGTGTCCTAAGCTTTCTAGGATGAGGTCTATCTGCATTTTGCGGCGAGTATAATTTGAAAATGTGCCACCGCAGATGGTCACTGACACTGTATCTCTTCAGCAATTTTAGAGCTGTGCAAGTCTGCAATGACTAAATGAATTTNTTACTTCATTTTTACGCTCTCCAACGTGTGTGTCCTAAGCTTTCTAGGATGAGGTCTATCTGCATTTTGCGGCGAGTATAATTTGAAAATGTGCCACCGCAGATGGTCACTGACACTGTATCTCTTCAGCAATTTTAGAGCTGTGCAAGTCTGCAATGACTAAATGAATTTAGATTCTGAATATAGATGCACATTTAAAAACCAAAATTGGGTGGAACTTTAGCCAATAACACATGGTCTTGTACATAATACTCTGGTGTATAAATTGTGATCCTTTGATCCAAGGTGAATTTTGTTTTGAGCCTATTTGTTCTACAAATAAATAAAAATCAAGCAAACCTGAGATTTGATTTGACCTATTGAAGCAAATCTCCTTGCTAGCCAAACCTGCAGGATTGCCATAGCCATGTACGAATTCAGCCCGTGACAAAAGGAGGAGTTAAGCAACTACCGGATTTCGAGTGCATCGTGATGCAACTATTGTTATCCAATTAGACATTACATACAGTTACTGTACAAGCACACGCCACCATTTTTGCTATGCATTTTATACCACATATGCGCTTTGCAGGTGGAGTCGGAGACCCAAACCCCGTAGATTGGACCGCTTTATCTGCCTTTTACCCTAAATAAAGAGATGCCTCGAAGAACTTGGCCCTCCTATAGCAAGGTGGAAAGGAAGGAGGAGGAGAAACGGGAAAATTCCGCCACATTAACCATTACGTCTTCCGCTGCTGAGTTTATAAAGACCGAATGAAACTGCGTCACTATTTCCATTTTACTAGCTTGTCTCATACAAATCTTTGTTTCAACACCGCTTTGTGCTTCAGTTAGATGTCAATAGCAGGAGGCTCGCATCTACATTTTGGAAGTGGTTTATTCTTGACTAATTCAGCAATTTCATCTGATGTCTGGGTTGGTCATCATAATTCTAGGGCACACCTGACCTCGACCACCAATCAGCAGTTCTAATTAAAACAAATGTCTTTGTTGGTGCAAGTTGACAACGACTGAATTAGTATTATAAGGTACTTATATTGTAGTAAAGAAAAGTAATGCTTTAAGGATAGCACGTTTTTTGAGACAAAGCTGCTCGAAACTTTTAAAGTCCACAATTAAAAGAAGTGTGCATGTCTTTGCCTCTAAGAGGGTATTTTGCCTGCTTTAGGATAGACGCACACCAATTTGAAGGAAACAGAGGGAGTGAAGTAGTATTATGCCACATGGTACGATGGTGGTTGCAATTAGAATAGCTAAGTGACGAGGACAACTTAATTCAGAATTTCTTTAACTAGTCAACGTGGATGCTGTTTGTTGCGATGAGTATTAGATAGTATAGCTCTCATTTTGCATGATTTTAAAGTGCTCATTAGCCAAATCAAAGCAAACACACGTGTGTTATTATCCGAGAAAGGCAGTCCATTAGGGGTTTTAACTATAAAATTTCTGGAAACTTCAAGAGCTTCTGGAGAATCGAAAATGGATCATACTCAAACAGCACTTTGCTAAAAATTGAAAGAGGCACTTCTATTTTAGAACTTACTCATATTGCCCAACTGTGAGAAGACATCACCAGAAGTAATGATTTATCACTCAGAGAATACTCTTCATCGTCATTATATAGAATAAGGTTGTCTTTTATGTGCTTAGGTTACCGAAGACTGATGTGCGTGACACAACTTTTATTGATAAGCAAACACAGGTGTTGGTGATGGACTTGTTAGACCGAATTACCGTCCACCAGGAATGCGCAATCGCAACAGTACATCCACCTTGCGGTGCCAAGCGAAAATGTGAGTCCAAAACGACCAATTTTTCGGTTAGAGTTACAAATGTGTAGGACATTTTTTCCACTTTTAATATGCGAGCAATATTTGTGCGCTTAAAAAACGTGTTCCAGCTTACCTTAACCGGAGTCGAAGCGACCCGCGAAGACCTACCTGCATTCCTTGAATTTGTAATTCATTCCAACCTGCATTATTGTCGCTTCCACAGAATTTTCCGCACGCGAGGTGCATCGGGTTATTTGCTTAGGGCTAAAGCTCTCATAAGTATCCTCAAATTGGGGACAATCTCAAGCAATTTCCGAGTACGGATAATTTGTTTTACTCGGTCACTTGTTTCACTTAAACGGTGTAAGGGAGAAAAGGCATTCAGTCAAAGGATGGCAGTATGAATACAAAATTGTTGGGTTCATTGTGCTGTAACGGCAGCAGGGATGCGCATAAAATGGATTAGAATGGATGGGAAAAAAGAAGCGGCAGTAGTGACAAATTCCACACGGCCCCTAAGCAGAGGCGTGCTGATCTATAGCCTTTTAGGTCTTTCCACTGCAACTAACAAAATTTGGAACATGGTTTGTGATTTTGCACTCCTTTGAAACAACCGCCTCAAGAATCAGCAGGATAACATAGTAACCAGAGGTAAACCAGACTACTTGCAGGTTTTAAAAATGTTCTTGTCCATAAGCAAAAAAATAAAGGAAAAGTTCCATCGAATTGTTCTTCCTCCCACTTCTTCTTTGCCTTGCATTCCATTATATTGAGAAACATGGCGATCGTGCACTATAATAAGACCTTACAGGAAATGAGAAATGATGAGAAGTTCCGATCGTGGTATTGTCCATTTTTTTAGAGAATCCAGCATTTGCCGAGAAGGGTAATTTTCTGGACAAAAGTTGTTAATAACACATTTTGATTTCTCAGATAGGTGGCTAAACCTTATTGTAAGGTTTAATAAATAAGTTCCTTAAATGATTTTACCTGTCAGGTTACAAATTGCTGCAGTACATCGGAACCCTCTCACGTCTCGAATAAATTTCGTGATGTTGAGAGTGCGTTTGTTTGACAAGGTGCTAAGTGTCCATGCAGCCTATTATGCTCTTCAAATGCAGGTTAGACACTGTGGGTCATGCTCTCACAAGCCGGAAGGAATGCGAAGATTTGTTTGACATCTGCTAGGAGGTCAACGCACACGTCGGCTGAGTGATTCGACGCGAAGCTTTAGCAGCGTTTGAGGGCTTGCTAAAATATAGGTTAAGATAGAAGCATTTGGAAGTGATTTGGGTTCCGACTGCACAGCTGTCGCAGCTACTACCGTGCGGTTTGACGGATTTTGGATAGGGTCTGCAAGTGATATTTTGCTTATGGTTCTGAAGCACACTGAATATGAGACAGCCAACTGTGATGAACAGGTTCGGGGCAAGTTTGAACAACGTCACTTGTAACTTTTACTAAAACCTGGAAACAAAACAATTCCCATGCTTTCCCAAAGTGCTAAAAGGCTTTTATTATTTTGATAACTACATGCAGGCTGCTTGCCGCTTAAACTCCATTGATGGGAGATCGCACTACGCATATAATGGATTCGCATAACTAATTGAAACAAGTTAATATGGGATAACGCGATGCTTAATAGCGCAAAACTTTAGTCGCGCAGTAAGAATAAGGCCGCTGTAGTTTCCGCTATTCCTCTTTTACGCAGCATAAAATGATATAACGTACAGTGATGCATACAGCTATTCTATGCAGATATCTTGTTTGCAGCAGCTCAAACATTTTTGTAACGATAAGACATGTCATGAAAACATAAGCCTTATTGCTGTTTGCAGTTGCTAGGTGCTGTAAATCTGGATACATTTTAGCACTAAACCCTCAATGCTAAACAGCCACTTTCACTTTTGCTTGATTGCTAAACTGATCGTTGCGGCACCTTGATTTTACTTAAGCGCGTTTGCTACCATGCTCCAAAACATACATCCATTGCATAGTTACTTACTCTTTTGCAGACGAAAACAATTTGAACTTTACCATGGAATGATATTTTCCCGTTTACAATGAAAATGCGGAAAGAATAACACATGTCCATGACAAGAGTTGTTTAAAAATGAGTTCAAGAGGGATCAGCTGCCATGTGGGATGGACTATTCTTAGCTCGAGAGCTGAATCTTTTTTGAACCCATCAGACATTTTTAAATTAGGCAGATGAGTAAAGGCAGTAGTAAGTGTTTAGTTGGTCTGTGACTGTAGGTGCGGATGCATTACTTGAACTTGATTTATGGTCATTCCAGCTGCCAATACATGCAGTACAACTGCTTTAGAGGGTCTCTGTGCACAATGTCGCATTGGCCGATCATTCCAATCGGTTGTCACTTCGACATCTTCCAGCTACAATGCCGCCTCATAAGTGAACAACTCGTTTATCGCACTCGCGTCTTAAGCATGGTGTAACAGCTCATCCAAGCGGCCACTCTTCGCATAGTTGTAGTTAAACAGACGAGAGAGATAGACGGAAAACATTGGGCCAACTGCAGCTTTACAGATAATCTCTTGGTAGAAAGTGGTGAAGAACTAACCGCTTGCAGCACTTGTAGGCAAATGATTTTGCAGGGCTGTGAAGGGGTAATTATTAGGTCTTTTCAAAAGAAGAAGAATTACGTTGATAACGCTGCATGTGCCGCTATAAATGCAATCATTATAGCAGCTCTTCATCATCACTGCATACTTCTCACCTCTGTGTTGCGCCCGTGAGATCTACATCAAGTGTTAAGATGGCCACGACCGGAGCGATCTCCAGTCCTGTGGGGATCCAATTGCTAACACTATATAAGAAAAGCTTAAGATCTCTATGGTTGCTGACAAAGGTAAGTGCCAATAAAGCAAACTCCTTCCATATTCTCCACTTTTCTTCCTGTTTGCCCTTCAGTCAACTCCATCTTCGCCTGTTTTTACCACACTCACTTTCGACTGCCCTTGCTACTGGATCTCGGAAGATGGTCGACTTAAACGGATTCTGTAGTTCTTCTCGAATCGCATGTTGTCCTATGACGTCAGTTCTGATGCTTCCGCAAACATCGCTCGAATAGCATTACGTTTGCTGCAACCAGCTGCATTCGGTTAACGCAATTGACCTTCCAAAACCTAAACGATTTAAATATAACCAACATGACACAAGAGTCAATGGGCACCGCATCTCATAACACAACTCTTACAGATGGCAACTAAAAGGTTTGCACAATAACCAGCTATTTTCATTTCTGCCCTTTGCCACTTTCCACAGATATCTCTCCTTCTCCTGCAGGTACAGTTACCTGCGCCAATATAAACGATGTACACGACGCAACCCATCTTTCCCTCACCGCGAAGTACTTGTCCTTGATCTCTGCACAAGCACCAGCTTGACATCATTGGATTAGTTTCATCGAAAACAGTCACGGTGGCTGTAGATACTATCACAGACAAAGCAATATAATCTAATTTAAATCCATCCCGTTATTCAGGGATATGGATCTACGATTCCGTCCAGTTGTACAAAGCGTCATTACTTGCAAAATCAGTGCCGTTCGTTGGTTGGTTTCGCTCCTGCCGTTGCTACTGTCGTAATAGCTGCCTTTCGCAATGCTGCTGTGGACGATTTTGTGCACTTAACCCAAGGTACTTTGTGCTAGAATTTGTGGACAGAGATCTAGCATGTCGTAGCCGTTGCCTTGATCGCTAGGAAGGGATAGTGGGGAAAGATTGCCATCATTTGGACAGTAGAAGACAAGTAAGGAGGGTGAACTATCCACTCTTAACAAAGTTAGAAGTTAGCTTTAGGCACTTTGCCCTGCTTGAGCAATGTGCTTGAGCAATGTGCTGCAACTATAAAACACTTGTGAAGTAGTTGCTGGTACTCCTAACTGGAAGATGGCAGTTTCCAAACGCTACAGATGCCTCTTCACGCTCTGTTCAGCTACGTTTCTCCAATCAACAGCATGCACGCGCTAATCTTATTAAGCGACATTGAGATGGACGAGGAAGTGGTCTGGTGGCTTATAAGTCCACTAAAACCAAGCGGTCAGTCAGCTAGGTGGATGGTGGCGCAGCACTCAAAACCGAAGTGTTGTGTTAAGGAAATCGAATTCCGGCGGAGAATGCAGATGTGTTAATTAAGAGGGCGGGTTAAGTGCATAAGAGTGATAAGAGTGTTGGTACGTCGATAGGTAGCGTTTGCATCAATATTGCATGTGCATTATAGCAAGATCTTTTCATCCCTAAGTGCATCCAGTGTGTTCGGAGAGACGCAATCCCTTTTGCACCCAACCACAACCCAAAATGCGGTGATTATGCTTTTGCCGGCCCAATTTTATGCCACGCACATCTATATTGGACCTTTAAAGTTTGCCTTGCTATTTGTCCCATCCTTATGGTTTTAATTTGTTTTGTTTAACCCAGCAGTACTTGCACTTAGCAGTCATCTAAACCCATCATTTTGCCGTATGTTGACTTTATTTTGGTTAATTGCCCTGTCTTCTGAAATATACCCACCGCAGATGCTTCCACTGGATCAACCCCTTTGTCTTCAGTAGAATTTGTCTTTAGCCGAAGAATCCTCCAAGTTGTCCACGGCGAAAGGTTAGCAATCAGTAAAGGTTTCCTGTTACCCTCCGAATAAGTAATGGTAACATGCAACCTGCTCACAATCGCATCGTCATGCGTGTTCAATGTTTAGCACTACCGGATATGTCCTGAGATCTTTAATGTGAAAGGTGCTGGTCATTAAGCCAAGTCTTCAAGTGGACATAGTTTATAAGGCCATAATTTTACTTTGAAACACTCAAACTTGCACACTAGCAGATGCTCCACGCAACACTCCTGTCTACTTACAAACCTAAAGGCAACGGAGTGGCCAAACAGGCGTACGGACTAATTTTTCGCAAAGCAAACCGACCTGGAGAAAGAGCTCGAGATGAACGTGTGAATTCGAAGCATTAGTAAATGCATGTATCGTCAGAGGCGAATGCATTAAAAGAAAATCCAACCGAGTTCCAGAACACAAAACAAACATGACTGCAAATCTCACTTTCAAGACCGACGACACCTATATCAAACGTATGAGTCCGCAACTCTCCTTCCCTTCACTCACAAGACTCCAAAAATTTGCAAATAGACAAAATGACTAAGTGTAGCTGCGTACCAAAAGGCCGAGACACATGCGTACACAGGCACATAGTTGTACAGATGAATAGAAGATACACGAAAACTACAAGATATGCGCGTGTCTAGATCAAGAGAATGTGGGCTAGCGGATGGTCCTTCCGCTCTCCCTTTTTATCGTTTCGTGACTGTCGCGTCCAGATAGCGTTAGCTAATAAAAATTGCGCAAAATTGGAACAGAATAGAGACCCGCCATTGAAACGGCAGCACTTCTACCACAGTGTCTGCTCCAGAGTTGACTTTGTTCCCTTCCTTCCCTCTTACAGTTATAACGACATTCATGGCATATTTGAAAAGTCTTTCCACAGCGTAAAAGTCTGCGGTGAGGATGAATGCCACCCCAGAAGCAAGAAACAAGTCATTCTTTTTAAAAGTGTGCTGCTCACTTTGTCTTCGAGAACCGCCCTTATGCTCCACTGCCAACATCGCACCGTGTTGCATAACTACATTGTCAAAATCCCCATCTTAAACAGATACAATGTTGCTAGTAGATTCGACGCACAAACTTCCTCCTTTCTAGCTTTCATCATGTCTTCTAACAATTTGTTATAGGGTTGACAAGCGCACGAGCTATTGCTGCCACAATCGATTGATCCACCAATCCCTCGCCACTGGATATTTACTCCTCGTGCTCACACCTCGAGCTTTGATGTGGAAACATGGTGGTGTTACTAAAATAACCTCATGGCAAATAACACAACCTCGAATACTTAAGCTCTTAGGCCAACTTCAAGTAGCCCAACTGACAAGTAATAGAATATGTGGAAAGTGCGATGATTTAACTAGGTATCTATGCCTTATGGCTGTCACGTAATGTCCAAATATTCAAGCGCTCTTTCGTTCTTTTGTACGTGGACACTCAAACAGGCGATCTGGCTTAATTTAAGGTCAACTTGTTGGCACCTTTGAGAAAATCTGCGGCTTTACAAGTAGTGAAGATACGGGTCAACAAAATTAAGGCAAGGCAAATGTAGCCTGCTCTGCTTTGAATTATGGTCGATAAGCATTCAATTACAATCAGCTCTGTTCTTAATAAGAATTCTCATTTTCAGTATGTTCACATTTAGTTTTGGGTGACTGGACCAGCGAGCACAGATACGAGAGCACAATGGCGAATAAAAGGAAGGTAGGAGACAAAAATGATAGAATGAGTTTCTTATTTTTGATGGTTTTTATTCTCTCGGAGAAGGTAGACTAAATATGTAATGCGTTTTAATTGGCGTTAATGTTTTGAACGGGGAGGAGAGTACATGGATACGCACGCGCAAAACACCGTTTCATTTGGGCCATCGGCGACGACTATTATGGCACATAAGTCTTGTTCATTGAATGCTTCACACTAAGGGAACCCACTAGACCTGGCATGTATAAAGCCGTTGCTCGTCCATTTAATCACCGCTTAAGACCATGCTGTCAGTATTTGTCATTCATTTTCCAATGCAGCACAGCATTTATCTTCGTATTCGATGGATGCAAGCTCACACGAACGAATTTTATTGCGATAAATTGCAAGTAATTTAGTGGAAAGTTGTGTACCTGAACTAAAGCAGTAGCAGAATTAGTACTCTGGAAATATATTTAGTGCTCTAGTATACCAGCTAAGGCTGGTATACTTCAAACGCATCATGCACAATCGCCGCATCCATTGTTACAATATCCCGGGGCCGCATGGGGCCGTACCGACATGTAGAGGCTTCCTCTTATAATATTTGGTGAGGCATTAATATTGACGTCTTTCAGCCAAGGTCAAATTTTACCCGTGGTTGGCCCTAAAAGCTTGCACTCGTTAATGCACCTAAGCAGCAGATTCGCCTTTTGTTTGCAGTGTTTTTTAATAAAACACACGAGCTGTTGGACCTCGCAGGCCACCAAGCTCAACTCAGGTGGCCAGCAGCATTGCCTCACACCGGCGAGACTACATCTTTAAATTGAATTACAATCGACCAGTCGATGTTGACCACCCACACATCATAGACAAATTCGTGGGGGAGCCTGCAAAATAGTCAGCTTAGATATACGTCAAAATTGCAATCGACGCCTTATCTGTTAGTTCAATAAAATCCCATCTTTCGACAAAGAAAACGTGAAATATAGCCCTAGATTTGCCGTCGATATATCATTAGTGCTCACTGCAGAGCTCAACGGTTCAAGTGTGCAATTTCAAACCTGGGAGGGATAGGGCCAGGATTCGAATCCAACTCGTGCCAGAGGCCAGTGCGTTTGGCTGTTTAGTTAGCAGTCTAAGCATACCACATAAATCACTGATTTTCATTGAACTTCGCTAGCCGCTGTTCCCATTGATACTGCCTAGCAATAGCCACCTGCCCTATCCTGTAAAACAAAATCTTTTTTTCGCATTTTCTGGTCACGTATTTTATTTCCTGTTTTGAAGAGGAGATTAGTTCTATGTACTCTGACAAAATTCATGCTATGCTACTCGTTTATAGGCTTTACAAAAAGCATTTTTACACGAAAACATGATTATTGCAAAGTGATAGACCAACCAATGGATCCACCTTGACCGCGAGATGTGTTCGGTTTCATATACACTGATGTAAACACACCTCGTCTCAGATGCTATAAAACAATGCTTACCGTACAGTTACGTGTTTTGAAACTCAATGCAGCAAAGCAAGCAAAACTCAGAGCCGACTCTTTCCATCTTTCTTGAGGCTCCTCATTGCAACTTTTTCGTGACAGTTTAACACTCAGAATTATGAAAGGGGACAGCACAGTATACAACTTTTGCCGATGTTAGGACACGCCAAATGTAGAGGTGGGTGTTTGAAGATAGAGCGACGAAGTATGCGTCTAGTCTTTGCAACGTCCATTTTACCTATCTGCAACGCTGCTACCGTAGTGATTTGCATCGCTGCTGGTTGGTAAGCGCGAGCAATGCTGATTGGAGGAGGAAGCCTTGGAAGAAACGAAGACAGATTAAATAAGGAGATGACTATGTTCACATCGACTATCTCCGACATATGTCACGCTACCAACTGGCGTTGTAATTTAAGGGACAACTAATATCTGGCAGCCAATCTCCCAATGTCCAACACAAATCCGATGCATTTTTTAGATCAAACATATGCAGAGGATCATTTCCAAAATCACTGCGAAAAGATGGTGGCTTTGATTGTTCAGATGGTCTCATGCAGGCTAAAAATTCCAGATCATGAGCAGGCACACAAAAGCCGTGGCTGGATTTGAAAATTTCCTGCAAAGATTTGAAGCTTCAAAAGCCTGAAATGCTCCTGACATTAAGAGCAACTTCTTGTAAGCATTCAGAAAGCCATAGCTTATTACCGTTTGACAATTCGTTAAAAATTTGGCTTTAGGCCAGCATTAATGCAATTTAGAATAACGTCAGCAAAGATGCCAAAATATTGTTTCATTTTCGCAGTTATTTGAGGCGCAATAATTTTTGACTACTTCACGTTCCTAATCAACTGAAATGGTGACACTATTAGCATTAAAAGTTTCATGATTCGGAAAGTTTTCACATGTATATGCTGACACATTTGTCATTATTCAGGCAATGACATTTCGATAACAGGAACCCTGCAAGTTATCCACTGCGGTAAACCTCAATATTAAGGCCTTGTTGGGCCCATTTAGGCATTAACGCGTATGGGCTTTTGGGTATAGCTAATGAAGTCATTTTAAAGCCTTGCCACTGCTTGACTTCCTTTCATTCTCTCAACGGACTTCACAGATTGTACTGCTCTGTAGGACAACTGTTCAGCTAGATATGTGGATTTAGAAATTTCTTTCAACTTTTAATGGGTTTCATGCCTATCCTTTCCATCGTTACGCTCAACCATCTAAAACTTGTTTACCTGTTAAGCGGGCATATTTCTGTCACTGTAGTCACAATGCAGCCAGAAGGTCAGGGGAGCTGTGAAAGGTCACAAATGGTAGAACGATTGACGACTTATGTAGTGCAACGCGCGTATGGATATCTGCACTGCATAACAGACGGCAATATTTTGGATCTGAGGCGATGCGGCTTGGGGAATGATCCATCGAAAGCTGCAGAGACTCACTTCCCGCCTCTCTGGCACAGCACTACCGAAAACTAAAATACCAAACTGAGGAAGAGGCTAATAAATGCACCACATATTGCAACGAGCATCTTAGAAGGCGTTGTTCATACTCCTACTTTTACCCGAAACTGCCTCATGATTATGTCCATTTGGAAATCGCCTTGGAAGCCTAGCATCCTATGTGTAAGTGTTTGCTAAAATCACCACAAGCATTACGAAAAATCAGAAGAAGTCATTTATCGCCAAAGTGGCGTGCGATCAAACCATGGAGTTTGAAATTGAGGAGGTCATCAGTTTGTGTAGATGCTGCAAGCAAAGCCACGAAAGATGCCTCTCAAAATAGGTCGCAGGACAACGAATGTGTGCCTTGTGCTTCACGCCTTGGAGCATTCACTGATTGATTGGGCGAATTGGGCACCCTGAAATGATGTACGACAAAACTTGCCCTTGCGAAAGCAAGCGGTATTCTTCATAAGTGTATTTTATTTAGCCTAAAGGATCATGGACAGTGTAGCAGGAAGTGTGCTTTCAAGACGGTAGCATCCACTGCTTTCGATGGCATGCTTGAACCCGCCTCTTGCCACCAACCAGCACGATTTGTCAGGCGGGTCTCTTTTCCTTATTATACGGTGTGAAAGTGTGAATTCAGAAAAGGGTAGCCCTGATTAGCCAATGCTCCAAAAGTCGCGCTCACCTAGTTAAGCCCGTCCTCGACAAAACATAGTGCTGGGCAGAGATAATGAGCGCAGAACAATCAGGAGGATAAAAGACATTTCCTGTAAATAAATATCGGGTTACGTGAGACGGCAGTAGCTATTAGTTGGACGCTCTAACAAGATAAAGCACATATACTTTCTGCCTTATTATTTGCCCCATCGGCCTCCTCTTCGAAACACTGACACAATCAACCCAACATGCTGGGAGGATACCTGCCTGCGCTACCTCACCTATGGAGTCACCGGTCCCTTATTGTGAGGATAGGGTACAAGCAAATGCTTTAAGCAGCCAGTCAGTGCACACTGGGTCGGCAGGCGTCTCCTTGAATCCATTTGTTAGCTTCAAAGCGATTTTGAGGTCTGGCATTAGCCAGCTGACACCATCAGACTGTTTTCTAACTAGGCTAGAGATAAACGTTCTCGTGATTAGTGACAGCAGGTGACACCACGATGAGTGTGATGGCGAAATAGATGCGCAAAACCTGTTTTAGGTATCGTGACCAGTGTTCCACAGGCATTTCGAAAAGAGGCAAATCAGGGTGAATAAGAAATCTGTGCAGTTAGGAGCGTTACAAGCGCTTAAGATATACTTCATGAAATGCACGCATGAGGCAAAACATCAGACTGTGCACAGGGTTGGTGCGTCGCTAAGAGTGACGCATCACACATTGAGTTGAAGAGGGCGAAACGGCATTGGTAAAAAATGCAGGAGCCAACAACCATTCCCCTAGAAATAGATATCAAAGTATGGACTGGTATGGTCGATGGGGTAGAAATTGCAATCCTTTGGTGAATTCTATCGTAGTGGACTCGAATCAAAGCTATAAATAAAAAGTAAGCACAGCTGTTGACTGTCGTAGAGGACAAGCGCACCAAGTGTCCACATCCGATGTCGCGTTATACTTCTCAACGAATCTCAATCTTTTGGATGTTTTTAATTTTGCCGCATATGGACCATCCTAAAAGAGAAGACGGATCACTTAAAAAAGACCTGCATTTCATTCTGCAGTCTGGTAAATATAACACTCTAACAAGACTGCCTTGAATTATTTTTGTTGCCAATGCGGTCATTCTAAATGCGTGATTACAATCCTCTCACTCTTGCCCCACCAGGCTAGGCGATCAAATTTACTTTTCATTAAGTAGGGCCCACTTACAACGGTCTGCTGAAGGAAAGGTGTCTTATCAACGATTCTATCTTCCCTTTAAAATGCCTATATGCTGCGCAGCTTCATATCTTATGCAAGTGCAACGCCCTTTTGTCGTGTAAATGAGTAAAATGCAAGCGAATGGGGTAAATGAAGGCATAGTAATTTGCAATGGCTTACGTCTAAGTAATCACATTTTGATAGTCATATTTTGGGTTTATTTTCTTCATATTTTGCAGGAAAATGATATAATCTCCACAACTGCCTGTTTTGCTTTCCACAATTCTGAGCTCACGATGTGAGGTGGCCATTTACGTAATACGTCTGCACTAATACTGAAGCTTGTTGTGCATTCATTCATGCTCCTCCATTCGGTCTGTTTTTTAAGTGTCCATCCAACTAATCGGCCCCTTACACTTCGCTTTTATGCATTTCAATGTTTTCCTATGCTTTCCACTTCACCTCCTCTTTATCCAACCTCCTCTCCCTGCTGCAAATGCAGTCGACTTACTGTTTACCACCATTCCACTCTCTCTTTCTCATCCTCCTGCTTGCACTTCTTTGCGTCTGTCAGCCCTTGCTCTATCTCCTTCTCAAACAATCAATCCGTGCATTTGGTGACCACGATGCTCTACTGATTTCCCATCAACCTTTCCAGTACTAAAACTTATGGAATGTCGTTTTTGTCACTCGCAGATATTATATTAACCTCAGTGTTACCACGCGGTGCTAGTAAAACATCTGTCACAGTGAACTTGCCCATAAAGTGCTTGTCACACGTCCTCGCGCCTTCACACCTAAAAATTACAAGCAGGTGCTAACGTTTGAGACGCCGTTAAAGGCCACATTGGAGAAAGAAACCTGGACAGTGCAATTTATTACGTGTCCAGGATCGGTGAGGGATGTGATACTGGGCGCCGATTTCCTTCGCAAGACTAAAGCAATCCTGAACTTCGCAGAGGGTACCTTTGTGGCCCAGCAGCACAAAACAACAAAGTCAGTCGAGCCTTCCCCGTGAAAAGGACGTCAGCAAAATTTGCAGTGCTCTTTTCGAAGTAGTGGGCATTCCTGTTAGCAATCTAGATAAGCTTTGCTCGTAGTTAACACACATCACCGACAGCGAAAGGAGGAAACTGCACTCATTGCTGGGCGGACACTCTAGAATGTTTACTTGGCAGGCAACCAAGCTCGGGTGGACAAACATCATCAAACATGCCATTGACACAGGTGAAGCTAAGCTAATATGGCAGCCCTAAGACGCGTTTCTCCGGTCCTCTTGGAAGACACAAATCGTCTAGTGAATGCGATGACCACAGACGACGTTACACGGCCATCCAAGTCATCGTGGGCCTCCNTTCACTGGAGTCTCTGCACGGAGCAAACTGGTTTTACACCCTGCACTTGAAATCCGGCTACTGGCAAACCTTTCCAGTACTAAAACATATGGAATGTCGCTTTTGACACTCGCAGATATTATGTTAACCTTAGTGTTACCACGCGGTGCTAGTAAAACATCTGCCACAGTGAACTTGCTCATAAAGTGCTTGTCACACATCCTCGCGCCTTCACACCAAAAATGTACAAACAGGTGCTAACGTTTGAGACGCCG
>LWMK02000925.1:1223-14800 GCA_001693075.2 Taenia saginata
ACGTCCTTTTGTAGCCTCAATTTGCAATCATTAATTCCAGGACGAAAATATGTCTTCGAATTATCAACTCAGGAAAAATCACATGCTGCTTGTTGATACGTAGAACAGTAACAACGGTGCAGACACAAGACTAGCAATTACAGTGTTACCAAACTCATGTACACTAAGACATCCTCTAAGTACATAGACTATGTCTGATTTGGGGCAATCGGTTGCATCTGACAACCACCCAGACTACTCATCTGGGTAGTCAACTGCGCTAATTACCTCATTCCAAACCGTGATATTGGTGATTTGCGATGTCAACGCAATCACTCGACCCAAAATAATTTGTGGCAATGTTGACAATTATGACGTGGGTGTGATGAAGAATCCAGGTTGCTTTGAGGCTGGCGTAACAGCCTTATTTCGTTGAGTGCTCGACCTAGTAAGCAAGACAGAACCTGCATTGGTTCAAGCATAGTGGATCTCGGCTCTAGGATCCTCAGCTCATATTAAAGGTGGTAGGCAATCCACCTAGTCTTGCTCTGAGTAGTAGAATATGCGGTCGCGAAATCCCAAGTGCTCTCATTGTAATGCTGAGCGTGGATAGGACCAGTGGGCCAAGTACACACGTTCGTGCTGACTGGGTTCTCACCACGACAGCTAATCATTTTGCCTAAGCCTATCAAACGAGCTGATTAGGCGTGACGGCAAGGTGCTCATGAGGCGGTATTATGTGAATGGGCCTAAGGCATCATAACGGATTCGACCTGATGGCGAGTTGAAGGAGCAAAATGACTCAGGCAGAGATGTCCTTTTTGGGAGCACGATATATAGGGTCATAAGTGCAGAGCCGAGATGCGGCTAGCTCTGGTTATCGACAACCGAGTCGTTCGGTACCCGTAATTTTTATCTTACCTGCGCAGATTATAAATTTAATTTCCTCTCCTCAGCTGGACTTCGCATCACATATGCCTACTTCTCATAGTCATTCAAATCACCATGGTCAACCCAGTATGCCTAACTGCCACTGCCAAGTTTACCTCATGATTTTAACTTTCAACCAGTAAACACTCCTCAGCAAAACGTTCCTCTAAGTCTACCTAGTGCTAACAGAATTCTCATGGCCCAGCAAAATGCCACATCCGACCTTATGACAATGTACTTGATACTGCTCTACCCTTTCAGAAAGCGTTGCATGTGGTGTAGAGGTCTTCCCAATTATCATGGGTTGAAGTAGGTCTGGCAATAGCACGGACCTCACACAACAATTTTGGCTAAGTTGTTCAACCATGCGATCTCGAGGAATGGGTGGAAAACAACTTACTGCTAAAATAAAAGACAGGGTCTTTATCACCGATTTATTGGACAGTATGTGGCAACAACCCACACACAAATGAGTGCATTTGCAGACAAATTTCATTTGATGTTGCTTGTTCTATAACATCCGCAAAAATTTTGGTGCAGAAATCGCCACAGAGCTGCTAGAGCTATCAAGACTCAAAAAAATATGAGAGCCCATCTTACTTGAATACTCTCTCTTAGAAATGTTTGATTGGATGCAAGAGATTCCAAGGCGACTGTTGAATATTCCACAATTAATCTCGAAGGGAACGCCGCACTGATTGTGCAACCGCAGTGGTTCGGCACTCCTCCTCCTTTTTCCACCCCTAACGCGATACCTCCATTAATCCAGCTCACATCTCTTTCATTTGAACCATTGCTCAAGACAAATTCACGTGTCGCATTGATGAGTGCGGGTAGTGGACAATTGTTCACTAACATGCTATGTGCCCATTTTAGTGTGGATTGGTGTCACTCGCAAGTTGCATTTCTCGCGCGATTTTGAATCAACAATCAGATACGAAAAGGGATAAGATTGCTGAATTTTGTGAAATTCGTCTCAGGCCAATATGGATGAAGAACGAATGACAAGAGTCAGTGTGCTCTGCCTAATCTCACGTAGTCTTATAAGCATTTTCGAAGGAAGGTGGTGGAGGTTGCTGGAGGAGGGGATGGCTAGTACACTTATTTACTCATCCGCATTGCTTTGCTGCCACATTAAAAGAATTCGCACACAAAATGAAATGCTCGTCCAGAGGCTCATAAGTGTCGGGGACTCAAAGAATTCCACGTACTTCGTGCCATGTCAGTCGGGCAAATGTGCAATCGTCAGCTACTTATGAATCGAACGTGGTCCAGTTAACAGAAATAAACGCACGACAACTCACGATATTAATGATGAAATAACAAGCAGAAGTAAGCAAAGGATATTGGAACCAGCTGTCATCTAGAGGTTGCAGCAAAAATTGATTGTGTGGTAGAGGCGTTGAGGCAGACGAGATTCGCGCTAGGGCAAAATGGGTTGCTTTGTCAGGTAGCCAGTGCTCCTGACTACTTGTGTTTGCACACTGCCTCAGTCTGGGCTGCGGACAGGCCTCCCTCATCCACCTCTAAACCATGTGTCTGCTCCACTACTTGTCACCCTCTCCAGCTAATACTTCCAACGCCGGTTTTCCCGCCTTCGTAAAGGCAATCACCATCTGCGACGTATGTTACGATTTTCGAAATCATGGGATCCAAATGTGGTCTTCTGTCCACATCGTACCAGTCCGCAAAAAGAAGGTGCAGAGAAATCTCGGCTTGCCAATCCTACAGCTCACATCTGCTATTCCACGGAAAAAGTGTAAGATCCCTTTCACTGTTGACGTGGGAAAACCAAGTGCGACATCACAATTCACGTTCACCACCGCTGATTGTTGAACACGCCACACTGATCTCGAGTAACACTTATCAAACAGGACAATCATTCCTTTAGTGTGTGAAATTTAGGGTCCTACCGAACCTCTTGTCCTTTGAAAGGCTATCGCCAGGATCAAACTATTCAACCACCGCATCACAATCGTCCACATCACCTTCTCCAATTGCTAAACAATTGCTGCAAAAGCTGGATTCCACTTCGACCTTAATGTCAAGATATAGCCCTTTCATTTGCAACAATATACGGGAGGTTAAAAAGGGATAAAACAAGTAGCTGCAACAATATTAACGAAACTCTGCCATAAACATTTCCACTGTCTGGTGCAGACCCAATTCATTTGCGATTGCTTAGCCTACGAGGTACATTCAAAAGGGGCGAATATATTGCTGAACTGTTGCATTTTTACCCGGTCAATGGCAGTTAATAACAGTAGAGGATAGTTTGCAGAACGTAGACGAACTGCTCAATAATTCTGAGTAACAGAGATCATAGCAAAATCATGACGCAAAATCCAAGCAGCTGACACTCGAACTATTCAGTCACGAATCAGTAAGTCTAGACAATTGGGACTAAGAAAATAACTTTTACTGGGTCGCTCCACTATGTCCTGCAAACACGAATTCTTTGCAGCATACAGTCGCCCGCAATGAACATTCAGGCGGCAATTTTGATACGCATTTGATTCCTAGTATACAAAATTCAACGTTGTACACAGGATGGTATCCAACCAGATGCTGAGACGCATGATAGTAGCAAAGAGGATTTCGTAGTCACATCTGACCATCGGTGGAATGTGTTGTCTTTGGCGCCTTTAGGACAACCTGAAAAAGGGGGACAAAGCAAATGACAACTGTGCGGCTAAAGAAGTCAAGCCGATTTCGATTAACAATTGCAACCGGAACGAGAAGGTCTGCGTTTAGGACCTGCCAGAAGTCTCCAAATTTCTCGTCTCTTTCCTCCTGTAAGGCATTAATGAGCACTGAGGGATACCTAGGCAACAGGACTCACCATACCACAGATCACATGATCTAAAGTAATTTGAAGCCTTAATGCTTTCCTAAAGCACAGCTTCAACCCATTCACCAAATTTCCATCTATTCCCAAAATTAACTGTTCTCGCAACAGCGCCACAGCAAAACAGCTTAGTAAATGGAAAGCAACTCACAGAGCGAGCAAGATGCGGACAAGACTAGACAGGACTCAAAACCAACGGGGTTCCCATCTACCCACTGAAACCGAACATGACCATACAGAGTGGCATAAGACTGCAACGTTGAGGTGAGCGATTCTGAATGCTTTGATGTTAGTGACTTAAGCAAGTAGTCGTTTCTTTTAGCAAAAACTAGTGTCCAAATGAGCATTTCCAATTAAATGCGAATGAATTCAAGGCAAAGCATTTGTCCGCTGTCATGTGCCACCGCATCAAACAATGAAGTCGAGTTGGACGACTGCACTTTCAAGCGACTCCAACCACAATCTACAGCACCTTCTCTTCCAACTGCCTCTATTACCACTCATTACCAACGCTTCCAGCCACGACTACGCAAATTCGAGCCCATGGATTCATGCACATCTGACTGCCAGCTTTTTCTTCAATGTGATCTTGTGTTGCACATGCACTATACGGTTGGAAGTGTTATGCTCTGACCGCTCTAATTGCATTTCGATTAGTGGCTCGCATTATTTCCATTCATGTGCCTACCTTTGTCAGCAATGCTACTTGAGTAAACGTGGCTTGTATTATTAAGAGGAGCAACATTTTAAGTTGGAGGCGATGAGGAGCACGGCTGCTGTGAGCTCACGATCCACCTTGCGCATTCTTCACTGAACCTGAAAGATGGCCTAACAATCGCTATAGATTTCCTCTCAACACAATTACCCCATCCAAGACGATTTGTGGCAACGTCGACAGTTGTGACGTGGGTTTGATGAGGAACACAGTTTCTTTTGATGCCTATGCAAAAGCTCAACTCCGCTGAATGATCGAACAAGTAAGCAAGATGCAGGACTTACATTGGTTCAAAGTTTGCAGGTGCAGGAGTTTGCGCCCTAAGTCCATGCTACACGTGGCTGACACTTTGCCCAGTCTAGCACTGAGTAGCTGACTATGCGTTCGCGCAATCCCATACAATCTCAGTGATCACTCCTTCGCCTCGTTCTACACAAGTCCTTTCCTATCTATTAGTAAATTACCACCAACGATCCTGCTTAGCAACTGCGAAACATGCTTGCAGTGTGGTCGAGATTCCGCAATTCAATGAACTCTGCATGAAAAGCCACGTAGACATACAACCGTACGGGATGCCGACAGTGGATCAGACCGCTGTGCCACGTAGACACGTTCACGCTGGCTGTGTTCTCACCATGATAGCCAATCTCTCTGCCTGAGCCTATCCAATGGGCAGACAAGGTGTGACGACTAAGAAATCATGTTAAATGCGTCACGTGACCAGGTCTGGCTAATCTCGACAGACTCCTGCTGACAACGATTCGAATGCTGGCAATGTCTCGGACAGCGCTATCCCTATTGAGAGTACGATGCATGGGTTCATACTTGCAGCATCAAGTTGTAGCCAACATTTATTGCTGACAATAATATCGTTCGATTCCCACAATTGATTTGCTAATCAACACGGATTCGATGCTTAATTTCCACTCCTCATTCCGACTCCGCACCATACATAGCCATCTCTTAGTGTCCTTTGAAATCACTCATTTTACTAGATGTTTCCAAATGCGATTATCAATTTCATTACGTGGTTCCAACCTTTAATCGGTAGATGCTCCTTTAACCTGACTCCAAACCCAATCCTAGATGATTTTCAGGACGCCGGTTTTAAGGTAATTTAACCGTGGCAAAGAACTAAATTTGCGTAGCTTAGCAGGAAGGCACTTCTCACCTAAGGCTAATGTACAAGCCANACATTCAAAAGGGGCGAATATATTGCTGAACTGTTGCATTTTTACCCGGTCAATGGCAGTTAATAACAGTAGAGGATAGTTTGCAGAACGTAGACGAACTGCTCAATAATTCTGAGTAACAGAGATCATAGCAAAATCATGACGCAAAATCCAAGCAGCTGACACTCGAACTATTCAGTCACGAATCAGTAAGTCTAGACAATTGGGACTAAGAAAATAACTTTTACTGGGTCGCTCCACTATGTCCTGCAAACACGAATTCTTTGCAGCATACAGTCGCCCGCAATGAACATTCAGGCGGCAATTTTGATACGCATTTGATTCCTAGTATACAAAATTCAACGTTGTACACAGGATGGTATCCAACCAGATGCTGAGACGCATGATAGTAGCAAAGAGGATTTCGTAGTCACATCTGACCATCGGTGGAATGTGTTGTCTTTGGCGCCTTTAGGACAACCTGAAAAAGGGGGACAAAGCAAATGACAACTGTGCGGCTAAAGAAGTCAAGCCGATTTCGATTAACAATTGCAACCGGAACGAGAAGGTCTGCGTTTAGGACCTGCCAGAAGTCTCCAAATTTCTCGTCTCTTTCCTCCTGTAAGGCATTAATGAGCACTGAGGGATACCTAGGCAACAGGACTCACCATACCACAGATCACATGATCTAAAGTAATTTGAAGCCTTAATGCTTTCCTAAAGCACAGCTTCAACCCATTCACCAAATTTCCATCTATTCCCAAAATTAACTGTTCTCGCAACAGCGCCACAGCAAAACAGCTTAGTAAATGGAAAGCAACTCACAGAGCGAGCAAGATGCGGACAAGACTAGACAGGACTCAAAACCAACGGGGTTCCCATCTACCCACTGAAACCGAACATGACCATACAGAGTGGCATAAGACTGCAACGTTGAGGTGAGCGATTCTGAATGCTTTGATGTTAGTGACTTAAGCAAGTAGTCGTTTCTTTTAGCAAAAACTAGTGTCCAAATGAGCATTTCCAATTAAATGCGAATGAATTCAAGGCAAAGCATTTGTCCGCTGTCATGTGCCACCGCATCAAACAATGAAGTCGAGTTGGACGACTGCACTTTCAAGCGACTCCAACCACAATCTACAGCACCTTCTCTTCCAACTGCCTCTATTACCACTCATTACCAACGCTTCCAGCCACGACTACGCAAATTCGAGCCCATGGATTCATGCACATCTGACTGCCAGCTTTTTCTTCAATGTGATCTTGTGTTGCACATGCACTATACGGTTGGAAGTGTTATGCTCTGACCGCTCTAATTGCATTTCGATTAGTGGCTCGCATTATTTCCATTCATGTGCCTACCTTTGTCAGCAATGCTACTTGAGTAAACGTGGCTTGTATTATTAAGAGGAGCAACATTTTAAGTTGGAGGCGATGAGGAGCATGGCTGCTGTGAGCTCACGATCCACCTTGCGCACTCTTCACTGAACCTGAACGATGGCCTAACAATCGCTATAGATTCCCCTTTAATACATTTAATCCATTTAAGATGATTCGTAGCAACGTCGACAGTTGTGATGTGGGTTTGATGAGGAAAACAGTTTCTTTTGATGCCTATGCAAAAGCTTAACTCCGCTGATTGATCGAACAAGTAAGCAAGATGCAGGACTTACATTGGTTCAAAGTTTGCAGGTGCAGGAGTTTGCGCCCTAAGTCCATGCTACACGTGGCTGACACTTTGCCCAGTCTAGCACTGAGTAGCTGACTATGCGTTCGCGCAATCCCATACAATCTCAGTGATCACTCCTTCGCCTCGTTCTACACAAGTCCTTTCCTATCTATTAGTAAATTACCACCAACGATCCTGCTTAGCAACTGCGAAACATGCTTGCAGTGTGGTCGAGATTCCGCAATTCAATGAACTCTGCATGAAAAGCCACGTAGACATACAACCGTACGGGATGCCGACAGTGGATCAGACCGCTGTGCCACGTAGACACGTTCACGCTGGCTGTGTTCTCACCATGATAGCCAATCTCTCTGCCTGAGCCTATCAAATGGGCAGACAAGGTGTGACGACTAAGAAATCATGAAAATGTGTCACGTGACCAGGTCTGGCTAATCTCGACAGACTCCTGCTGACAACGATTCGAATGTTGGCAATGTCTCGGACAGCGCTATCCCTATTGAGAGTACGATGCATGGGTTCATACTTGCAGCATCAAGTTGTAGCCAACATTTATTGCTGACAATAATATCGTTCGATTCCCACAATTGATTTGCTAATCAACACGGATTCGATGCTTAATTTCCACTCCTCATTCCGACTCCGCACCATACATAGCCATCTCTTAGTGTCCTTTGAAATCACTCATTTTACTAGATGTTTCCAAATGCGATTATCAATTTCATTACGTGGTTCCAACCTTTAATCGGTAGATGCTCCTTTAACCTGACTCCAAACCCAATCCTAGATGATTTTCAGGACGCCGGTTTTAAGGTAATTTAACCGTGGCAAAGAACTAAATTTGCGTAGCTTAGCAGGAAGGCACTTCTCACCTAAGGCTAATGTACAAGCCAATGCTCCATTTTGCCCAAATCCATGGGCTGACGAAAGTGCGGTAATCGCATGTATTTTGATCTTGTGATATGGGCTCGGGAAAGCGTGAATTTCCACCAGTGACCTGGCCGCGGCATGGTGCAACAGGTTATGGCTCAGATGGCATTCTAGTTTACCTGAGGTCTGCAAAATGAGAAGGATCCCTTCTCATTGGCATAGAGAATAAGGATGTGAGATTGTTGGGTGTAATCGTCTCATCGCTGCCAAAATGACGCAGTCCATAAGGGATTTGGCATCCGTGTCGCATGGTCTTACGACCGTAGTCAGTGGCCAAACTCTGGTTCGAAACAGGGTGGTAAGCCGAATGAATAGGGTCTGCAAAGTTTACTTACAGTTAGATTGCAGTAAGAGGCTACAAAATGTGTGCACTGACAACGTTCCTAGCATAGCATGCTTGGCGTTCGACATTTCACTCTCGACAAGCATTTCTGCGACCATATGAGCTGAATACATAGGTTCATACTGAAGCAGTAATGTGAGGAACGGTAAGAGTAGTGGAGACAATTCGCATTTTTCGGTGGTTGCCAACGTCCACTCCATCACGAGTTTCGTGTTCACTCACAAAGTTTTGCCACNTTGCAGTAAGAGGCTACAAAATGTGTGCACTGACAACGTTCCTAGCATAGCATGCTTGGCGTTCGACATTTCACTCTCGACAAGCATTTCTGCGACCATATGAGCTGAATACATAGGTTCATACTGAAGCAGTAATGTGAGGAACGGTAAGAGTAGTGGAGACAATTCGCATTTTTCGGTGGTTGCCAACGTCCACTCCATCACGAGTTTCGTGTTCACTCACAAAGTTTTGCCACAAATTTGCATTCTGTGCGTTTCTTTGTATCTCCGTAAGCCGCTGCTTCCTTTTGTAGCCTTGATTTGCAGTCGCCAATTTTCGGAGGAGGTCGCGTCTTGTGATTATCGAACTGTATAAAATCACATGCTGTTTGTTAAAAAGTAGGCGAGTAACAATGCTACACTAAGATGTCCTCCAAATGCATAGGTTGTGTTTGAGTCTAACCACCTCATTTCATCTGACAACCACCTACCCTACTCATCTGGCTATTCGATTGCCTTCATCACTGCATCTTGAACCATGACATTGGTGACTTGTGATGTCGGCACAAACACTTGACCATTGACGAATTGTTGCAATGTCAATGATAACAACATGAGTGGATGAGATGCACAGATTGCTTTGATGCTTACGTAACAGCCTCATTTGGTTGAGTGGCGGATCAAGTAAGCAAGGTACGGGGATTGCATTGATTCAGGCATTGTGATTTTTGGCCTTCGAGTGTTTAGCACATGCCAAAATTGGCAGTTGTTTTACCAAGCCGGACAGAGGGTAGTTGGATGTGCGGTCGCAAAATCTTAAGCACTCTCACTGGTCGTTTTAGTTTACCTCCCTGCATAACTTTTTCTTTACTAATCGCATGTAACCACGTAAAATCCTACTCAGCAGTTGCTCTACGTGCTTGCAGTGTGGTCAAGCTTCCACAATTTCGAGAACTCGTTATGACAAACTTATTTGGGTTTCAATGCAATGCCGACAGTGATGAGACCGCTGTGCCGTGCACACACGTTCGTGCTGGCTGCATTCTCACCACAACAGTTATTCACTCCGCCTGAGACAAAGTGCTCATGACTCGGCATCGTGTGAATAGGTCTGGCAAAGCGTGGCCGATTCTACCTGATGGCAATTCGCAAGTTAGCAATGACTCGGACAGAGCTGCCCTTGTTGGAAGCACGATGCATGAGTACATCTTTGCAAAGTCAAGATGTGGCTAACATTGGTTGCCAACAGTGAAGTCGCTCAAGTACCGCAACTTCTACCAACCAGCATAGATTTAAAACATAATTTCTACCACTCAGTCGGAATTCACATCACATACGGCTGACTCGCATTGTCTTTAAATCTCATGTATTAAAACCACGTAATCTCAAATTCCAGCCAGTGAACACTCCTCATTAAAGCGGCCATTAAATCTATCCACCGAAGACAGAATTCAAGTAGCCCAGCAAATGACAGGTCAGACTCAACAATGGTGGATTAGCCACTGCTGTGCACAAGTCTTTCTCATTTACATGTGTTGGAGTGAGTCCGGTAATCGCATGGATTTCATACACCAGGGTAACATTGTTAATGAATCGAACAAGCCAAAAGAGTAGGCGAAAAAATCAAATTACTACTAAAATAACAAACAGGATTGTATTTGCCATTTAGTTGAACATTGTTTTGCAGTAATCCACTCACAAGTAATTAGAATAGGTGCCAGAGTTGCATTAGTGTTATTTGCCATTTAATTGGACATTGTTTTGCAGTGACCCACTCTCAAGTGATTAGAATAGGTGCCAGAGTTGCATTAATGTTGCCTGCTTCATTACATTCATAAATTTGTTGATGCGGTGATCATCAAAGCGTTACTGGAGTGACCAGGGTTTGAAACTCCGGAAGACGGCCGAATTTACTTGACCCCTCTTTACTCACGATCATATTGTCCGCAATAACTAGTGTTTAATGAACCAATGGACATTTTTGATGACTTTTGGACCTCTCACAATTAAGCACGAAGTAGTCGCTACGTCGGTTACGGGATGGCAGTGATTTGGTCCGCCTCCTCCCCCTTAACCTGTTTCCTCCACTACCATAGACTATGACTTCTTCACTTTTCCACCTGAAACGTATGAAATGTAAGAAAAATGTGGGAGTTTTTCAATGTGGGTGCTGACAATCGAAGAATGCATCTCTTCTACGGCATGAAATCTAAGTCAAAGTATTCGAGCGGATGGANGGATGGCAGTGATTTGGTCCGCCTCCTCCCCCTTAACCTGTTTCCTCCACTACCATAGACTATGACTTCTTCACTTTTCCACCTGAAACGTATGAAATGTAAGAAAAATGTGGGAGTTTTTCAATGTGGGTGCTGACAATCGAAGAATGCATCTCTTCTACGGCATGAAATCTAAGTCAAAGTATTCGAGCGGATGGAAGCATTGAGTTCTGGAAAACTTGCCTTGAGACAATGTGGATAAAGAAACGATGAGAGCAATCGGGTTGTTCCGTCTGTTATCGTACGGTTTCCACGACCTTTATGAAGGAAGTCGGTAAAGATTGTGAGAAGAGTGGGTGGCTAATACACTTGTCCACCTACCCGCATTGCCTAATGCGCTGACACATTGCAGTGGAGAGTTACCATGCTAAAAGTGTTCACTTCCAAAATGGGATGTTCATGCAGAGGCTCATCAACTCCACACACTCAAAGAACTTCACATACTTCGTGCCAGCACTGTCAGATAAATGTGCCATTGTGTGTGTGTGTGTGTGTGTGTGTGTATCGAAAATCAACCACGATGTAATGAACGCATCAATAGTGGTAAGTAATGACAAAATCGAAGTGGAAATAAGCAGAGTACATTGGAATCAACCATCATCTAGAGGTGGTGGCACAAACTGTTTGCGTAAGACTTCGAGGTTTGGGAGAATTCGCACCAAGGAGGAAGGGTGAGTTTATCAGGTTTCCGCTGCTCCTGTCCACTTATGTTTGAACAACACCTCAGTCTAGGCTACGGACAGGCTTTCTTCATCTTTTCTGCACCATGCGTCTGCTCCACTGCTTCTCGCCCGCTTACGCCGATGCTGCCATGCGGTTTGACTTGCCTCAAGTGCCATCGAATAAGCTTGCTCAAAATGTGTGAGCTAAATCTCCCTCCTTGAAGTGGCTTCAGCAACATCACGTTAGCAGCTTGAAAAGTCTTGGGCAACCACTTTTGTCCGCTTCTTGCATTATCGCATTATTCCTATTTTACATCCACTTCGCAAGTACTAATTTCTTCCTTCAGTGATGCTCCACAAGCCACACCACATCCGCGAGGTGAGTTAACTCGATCTGGTGGATTTGTGCGTGCTGCAATGCCATCAATGAGTCTTCCAACCATTTGTTTAGCAAAATATCTTGGCATGATTTGCTCTTTCTAAGAGATATTCTTTGCAAAACATCGAATTTACTTACTCAATGATGTTGAACTGGTGTTCCAAACAGGACGTCGAACTGTCAGAACGCAAGATTGCCCGTGGTATGGGCAATGGTCCTGTTCTCTGCAGTGATTGCCAGTGATGGTAGTCATGCCATGTAGATTCGCACCTGCACAATTCATTCCCAATTTACTAACAGACTTGCAATTGTAATGGGCGAGGCGAGAGATAAGAAGATGTCATGTCATCCAAATGCAACATTATCCACACAAGAATGACTACGCTGCATCACACCGTCTCTGCCACCCTCAGCCCATGTATTCTTTCCCCATTATGCGCTCTACATCACCCCACAGCCTACACACGCACGAAAGCAGAAAGCCATCATCCGTAGAGCATCGCTTTTATTAGCCTGTTGGCAGTTATAATGCTGAAAGGAAGAGTCGAGAAGTAGGGAGATATGGGAGAGGGAGGGGTTCCAGAGGCGTATTATACGCCCAAAGAAACATCAGCAGCATGCACATGACCCCCTTCTATGAAATGGCTTTAATATTGCAACTAATGGAGTCCGCGTGGCAAACATGAATACAAGCTAGCATTTTAAGTCTTCCCTGCAACCACGCATTGTTGAACTAACTGTTGGACAACAAATGCTACACATTCTAAATTCGCATTTCTACATTTTCAGCTCACACACGTGCGGTGCTAATGCATGACCACCACCGACTATTAGAGCAGGATCTACTGTTGCAGCACTTCCCGTGGTTTCGGGCGTATATCAAGCGAATTTCGCTGCAAAGTAGGGACACCGCCTGGCTATGAACACAAATGCGAAGCCTGTTTCCCTTGACATTGTCAGCAAATGCTGTATTTGGATTCGTTTAGACCAGCATGCTAAAGCCTTCCCCAAAACAGTGGATTTTAACCTGAGTATTTGATTTCTACTTCACCATCCCGCATCACATTATTGGTGAGTTTGTCAGCCTGAAAGAAAGCAAATGTGATCCGAGAATTAGGCCATAGGTAGGTAGAAAAAACAGCTGAATATTTAAATTACGGTGAGACCGGCTAGGTAAATAGGTGGAGAGGCACTCAAGGCGACGACGTATATGCACATGACCCCCTTCTACGAAATGGCTTTAATATTGCAACTAATGGAGTCCGCGTGGCAAACATGAATACAAGCTAGCATTTTAAGTCTTCCCTGCAACCACGCATTGTTGAACTAACTGTTGGACAACAAATGCTACACATTCTAAATTCGCATTTCTACATTTTCAGCTCACACACGTGCGGTGCTAATGCATGACCACCACCGACTATTAGAGCAGGATCTACTG
>LWMK02000927.1:4485-19718 GCA_001693075.2 Taenia saginata
GCAGTGTTCAACTTGGGCTGTGGTCTTAGAGAAGCACGAAGTGTTAGCGAGTGAATGATGGCTCCATTATGCAGGGCGGTGCAATCTAAGAAAGATCGAAGAAAAGCAGCTTTAATAAACCGACGCAACTGGTAAGGATCCTAACGTGCTAGTAAGTAATAAGAGTGCACTCGTGGTGTTGCGATAAACGAAGTGATAAGCTATGCCCGTCCAATTCTTCGGTAGGCTTGGTCTTTTACTACCATGCATGAGACTGTGGCTCCCAATCTGTTGGGTAAATTGACGCGCTATTGAAACCGTTTCAGCAGAGTGCAAGGTACTTGGGTTCTTTGAAAATTAAGGCGGATAAACATAAAAGGAATTTGGCAAGTGCTTATAGCATTAGATTTGGTCGAAACTTGAGAGCAGTCACCAGGAGGTCTGCACATTAGTCACAATTGACGTAAGACAAATTGAAGGGTAGATGAGTGATTGCGCCGCTGCTCAAAACCAAAACAGGGTATCGTCAGAGCACATGTGGCCTCCATTCATCGTATTGTCCTTGACCCAACTAACAAGGCTGGGGCACAGTTTGGTGCAACAATTTAGTCAAAGTGCGCCAAAGGACGCAAGCTACATTGGCCTTGTGTAAGATGGTGCGTCTACAGCACAGTGTTGAGTGATGACAAGGACTCTCCATTCGGTCGATTAATTCCAAACTGTTGATTTGGTCTGGTGAGTGAGGCCGTATCGCAACTGAAGAATTGCGGTGGATATAGGAATATGCTATTGTCATCTACCATCGGAGAAATGACAGTTGCAAAATGTTCATTATGAGCGAGTGTATTGAAGAAGTTGATGTTACCCATTGAGTAGCTTCGTACCCTAATTAATATAGCCCTTGGAAAACTCCGCACTCAGCATACGCGTTCGTTAGATGCATTCTATGAAATGTGTGCTTTAACACCTTTTATGCGGATTGTAATACATTGTTTGTTATGAATGCCGGTTCCGGTTTTGGTCACTTGGATGGTCACATCATCCTAGCCATGCGGGCTGGCCTCCGGTTCGTGCCAGCAGTTCCGTTTTCTCTGCNATCCTAGCCATGCGGGCTGGCCTCCGGTTCGTGCCAGCAGTTCCGTTTTCTCTGCTTGCTGCGGGTATGCATTCTGCCCTAGCATTATGCCTTCTCTTGCCTTCAAGGAAGTCTCGGGATGCTACACTCATCTTATACGAAAGGCACGACTCTGCCTCGTGCGAAACGGTTCCGAGAGATCGAGCCAAATAAACAAGTTTCCAGAGCATTCGTAGATCGGTAAGTAACTGAAGCTTCCAAAGGCTTGACCAGATACGTCCCAATGACACAAGAAGGGTCATTTTTGAAAGTGATTCACTGTCTTTATGATGGGCTACTACCTTAAACATTCATACGTTTGATGCTCCATTCAATATTATTCTGTATTATTTTATTTGAGGTGAAGAACACGTGTTCTTCCTACATGAAATGGAATGGTGTGTGTGATCGTGCCTCCCAGCGTCGTAATCGAAGGTTCGCTTTTGATTAGGTGAAAGGTGAGCAGTGCAGTAAGGAGTTCATGAAGTAGGAAAGTTTTCGTAGATAATCTGTGACATGATGTGCATCGTGTTAGGCTCGTATTAGTAGACACAAGCAGAGTTTATGCGTCAAGATGTTACCTTGGAAGTGTGCATTTTTGCTTGCTTTAAGAAGGGCATTGCCTATGGACCCCGTGAATTGTGTTATGATGTTAGACACAATCGTTAAACATTTCAAGTTAAAAGCAGATTAGAAAAGGTTAATACAATATTTTGGTTGTCCGGACTGCAAGTTTCGGTCTCTAAAGTGTGGTCACGTTAGCAGCCCCCAGTTCCTCTGTTCCCAGAATACCCGTATTCTGCCCTAGTACTACACCTTCTTTCGCCTTCAACGAAGTCTCGGCACGCTACATTGGTGGTAGCTGAGCTCTCCTGTCGACTGGTTTGTGGTATAGGGTTGCCGGGACTTGGATATCTCTACTAAACGAAAGCAGATCGAGTAGCGATTGATTAGCAGGCTGATGTGTGTTACATTTTTTGGTTTTGGGTGTGACTCATGTGCCAAAATGCAGTGGCCTAGACAGCACGAGTGCTGAGTGGTAGCCAAGTCGTTGTAGTCTTGTTCTATTAGTGAACCAGTAGAACGAAGGAGCAGACGCGGGTAGTGAAAGGAGACTTACGCGCCTTTCTAAACACAACATGAGACTGCACTCATTAATGCCTGCGAAGCAACTTTGAGCTCATCGGTGTCGCAGGCACCAAAGGCTGCCAGTGGCAAAGGAACTCTCTATTCTCGAAAAGCGTGGGTTGAATTGTCACAATTACCTATTACCGTATGAACAAGCTGCAGAACTGAGTGCCATCCGGAAGACGAACTGCGCAATGAACACGACTAAGTTCACATTGGGCTACTCATCCACCCACACTCACACACCCGAGCAGATTGTAAAGCCGTAAAAGAACGAGTGGCTATTCTTGTAAATACTCTTACATGACCAACTTTGTCCCACTACGCTTACTTTAGGCATTTGCGCTGAGAATTCACTCTGCAAAATGAGTTTTTAGAAATAAGTCATCGACAATTGTTCGCAGGTGGGGAGGAAGGGGACAGACGGCATTGCTCAAGTGTCGATTCGGGAGCGGGAGGGGTTGGCGTGTGAAGCAGGATTGAAGCAATGCTTCGAATAAAAACAAGTGGACCTCTCTACCTTTACCGTTTTAAAGAACCGGCTGATATTAAGGGTGAGACTTGTTGACCGAAACATAAGGAGCCTCTTCTACCCATTGGTACATTCTCTCCCATAACGCAAACAACACGAACGGGTTTTTTGCGAAAATTTATATTTTGACCACTCAAATGACATTCTTTGCAGACAAGTGAAGCGTGCCTGCAAGCTTGGAGTCGGGAAGCTCGAGTTGCGAATTGCAGGCAAAGAGACAAAAGAAGAACTTGCCTAGATGTCCGAAGGACCCATGCCGAAGGACCACTTTGCGCAGCGGCCTAACCCTGGGCCGTGTGGCCTGAAATTGAATAAATTAGTTGAGTGAAGTTCTCCCAAAGTGTAAAAAGGAGAGACAACGGAAATAACTTCATCCAAGTAGTAGCATTGCATCCCATAACTAGTGCTCGCATTCATTAGAGGAAGGGGCCACTGTGAATACAAGCAGCAAGCGATGTTTGTCGACGTGTAGGCGGGTGTGGCAACGCCTACCTGGTCCGGCAAGGCTGGATTCACATTGGCATTCACATTAACGTCTACACATTGGGCTACTCATCCACCCACACTCACACACCCGAGCAGATTGTAAAGCCGTAAAAGAACGTGTGGTTATTCTTGCAAATACTCTTACATGACCAACTTTGTCCCACTACGCTTACTTTAGGCATTTGCGCTGAGAATTCACTCTGCAAAATGAGTTTTTAGAAATAAGTCATCGACAATTGTTCGCAGGTGGGGAGGAAGGGGACAGACGGCATTGCTCAAGTGTCGATTCGGGAGCAGGAGGGGTTGGCGTGTGAAGCAGGATTGAAGCAATGCTTCGAATAAAAACAAGTGGACCTCTCTACCCTTACCGTTTTAAAGTACCGGCTGATATTAAGGGTGAGACTTGTTGACCGAAACATAAGGAGCCTCTTCTACCGATTGGTACATTCTCTCCCATAACGCAAACAACACGAACGGGTTTTTTGCGAAAATTTATATTTTGACCACTCAAATGACATTCTTTCCAGACAAGTGAAGCGCGCCTGCAAGCTTGGAGTCGGGAAGCTCGAGTTGCGAATTGCAGGCAAAGAGACAAAAGAAGAATTTGTCCAGATGTCCGAAGGACCCATGCCGAAGGACCACTTTGCGCAGCGGCCTAACCCTGGGCCATGTGGCCTGAAATTGAATAAATTAGTTGAGTGAAGTTCTCCCAAAGTGTAAAAAGGAGAGACAACGGAAATAACTTCATCCAAGTAGTAGCATTGCATCCCATAACTAGTGCTCGCATTCATTAGAGGAAGGGGCCACTGTGAATACTCGCTAATGTTCCCGAAGACAGACTTCGCCTCTACTTTCCAATCATGATGTAGGTCTTCTCGTGATTCGTGTGGGCGCATGAGTGAGTGGAGGAGTAACCTTTGCTGCGGTGGTGTAAGGTCTCCTTGACGTACTGCTTGAAATGAGAGAAGCAGACCTAACAGTAAATTAATTTATTTTGCCACTTTGGTTGAGGTGGCGTTTAAGGTAGCATCATGGCACGCACACAAGTATTGGAGTTAGTGTCTTTTAACTTCCCATTCACTACACCATAGACGAACGTGTCTTTTGTAACTGCGATCATCCGTAGTGTGTACCAATGAACCAAAGAGCACGGATTCCAACCTATAAACTTTATTTAAACTAGAGAAGTGAATGGCGAATGCGCACAGAATGCTATAATTATGCTCCATACCGGTGATCGGTGGACTAGCTTGCATTTTGTGAACACACGCTTCTAAATCTTCGTGCAATAGACAAGAGCAGCAGCATAACTGATGACAATGAGTTATTACAAGCCATGTTCAGTAATGAAGTTTTATTCGGTCTTCTAGAACTAAGGCATGATGTCTTATTTGCATTCCAGTGTAAATAACACATTGGCACTCCCAGCCTGTGTACCCAATGAAACCAACTCTCAAACTCGTCATCTGAGATGGATCCCGTTGATTCTTATAGTTATCAAATGAGAAAAGCAAGCCTCTGCCACACTTCCTCTTCAACCACCACAATCTAGAGGTCGCCTATAATTAATGGACTTTCTACCCGCCAATTTTGCATATGGTCTGCGGCACCCACTATAGCATTGGATCATTCTCTTGTTTCGCGCCTGTTGTCTGTATTCACATTTTACATTTCCTTTAGCATCAATGACTGATTTGTGCTCGGGTAATTTGCATTTCAATTCCCTAACACTTGGCATTTCTGCCCAACACCGCCAACTGAATTAAGATATTTCTGCAAAATGCTCGCCTTAGACAAGATAGGAGCTTGCACTCTCAAATTAGCATTTCTGTATGTTTTTCATCAGGCGTAAGAGATCTAAAAAAGGCAGAGTGGCAATAATGGGTCCAAACGGTTTACATGTAAATTCAATTCATAAAATCCTTACTGCACTTTTCACTTCCAGTCCAAGCAAAAGTGATCCTTTGATGGAGAAAAATACCTCTTTTCAAAAATTCACAGCCAACTGTTACGCCAGTCTTTGAAAATTGCAGAGAATATAAGTAGCCGTAGTAGAACCAAAAATCACGTCATTTTATTTCGGTTACTCGTGAGCACTCATTCCTTTTGATGATACATCCCTCACCTACACAGTCTAAATCCACTTTGCTGAAGCTGAAGTTTACCCTAGCACCATTGCCAGCATTTGGCGTTTGCAACTCTACGTGGCAAGACAATGAAAACCGGGTGTGCGTATAACTCAGAGTCATGACTACGCATGCAGATTTATTGTTGACAATAGAACCAGATCCAACTTCACTTGGATGCGAATCTATGGAGCACATTTATGTTCAATCTGTTTGAGAGAATAGCTTCAACTGCACTTAATAATACTTCGAGGAAACCGTAGCCAAATCAGGCTTGGAATGTCTCAATCATCGCTCAAACTAAGAAGGCTTGTTGAAACGCGAAGGAAATAAGCACACAGTTAGGGAGCCACGATCCTTCATTTATTGGATAGACGTGCTGTTCAACGCGGTTAGCGATGGTGGAAATTCGCGTGGCAACAAGCGATGACGACATCGAAAACGAACAGAAATGTTGTATCTCATTGCTCATATAGAAGCAGGAAGGTGATCTCGGAAAGCACCTCAGAGAGCAGCGTGAAATGGTGTTAATGTTAAAATGGGGATAAAATGGTTCAGCTTCGCCTTGCAATCAAATGGACTATTTTAAGGGAACTATTTTAGGTGGTACCGACTACTTGCGATTGTAGGATGGAGCGCTTAACTGCCCACAAATAAGACGCAGACATAAATAGCGCATTCTACTCTTTGCAGTCTCAATCCGAACTTTTGCATTTCTCGACTGCTGGTGGCCTCGTTTCTCGCCTTATTGTGCAGCACTGCCCTCCTGGTCACTCCGTCTCCCTCCACCAGCAGCGTAAGGAGTTGTGCCACACTCTTCGATCAGAACATCTTGAGAACGAGGTCGCAGATCGCAGTGGTCTAGTTGAATTAATGGGGTAGAATCAAAAGGCATTTAGCTAGTCATTGGACTACCTTGGCGTACTACACTCACGCGGCCGCCAACCTTAGGGACCGCATCATACTATCCAATCACCTGTCACGTATTAGCTTTGCTTGAGCAGTCACGTAGAGCGTCATTCTCGTCAACCTTTTGTTGGCAGATGCTCACCGAATATTCCGAGAGTTAATACAGTGCAGAGGGAACTAGACATCGTGGTTCCTTATCTGCTAGCAGAGTCATGCTCGCAGCTAGGCAACCACAGAGGCGAAAGGCGTGGCAAATTTGCAGTCCCTCAACATGAGACACTTGTGACAAAACATCCATTAGTGGTACAGTTGAAGGGAGGTGCACGGGGATAACAGGTGGGTGCAAATTAACGCTATTTAGGCAGTTGTATTGGTCACGGTAATTTTCACTTAGGCCTTGTCTTCAAACCATTCCAATTCGTATTTGTTATTGGCCAATTTCTTGAATTTAGTTCGGTGGAAAAGCGCATTTCGTTTCAATGATCTGAGAACACCACACAACGCTTGGCCATCATCATCATCACCTTCATCACCATGGAAGGCAGGCGTGCTCCTATAAGGTGGTGCCTCCACCCTCCAATGAGAAACGCAATTAGTCCCTCTGAAGCAATCCTCACTAGAGTGGTGTACCACCATTTAGACTTCAATGTCACGTCAACTCATGACAACGAATCATTAGTTAGTTGCGTGTGATGGTGAAGTTATGTCAGGAATTTACTCAACAAAATGCCAAAACACGGACAATAGCCTATGCCATCTTTGACATAATCGGATGATGTCTTTTTACAAGATAGGCTAAATTCAGCACATCACTCATAGCTACACTTTGCGTGTTTGGCCTCATCGATGGCATTACTTTCGGGTCGAATGACGCGCGGGCAGAAGTGGAGTTGAGACTAGAATTTCCAAGCGCACTTTTCGGATGCATCTATGAAGATGCAGCGTCAGCCGCGAGAAGTGTTCCAAAATGCTTCACCAAAGGCAAAAGACGCCTTTGATGCACTGACGAAGAGAGCATTGCATTCTCTTACTACGTAGGTGTTGTGAGGCGGGGTATCAGGATCGCAGGTCCATGTGAACGTGCGAGTCAAGTTCTTTTTTATCAAATGATCCATTCGTGAATCGAAAAGCCCGGAAGCGGTCGCTTCGGCACAGAACTGCGGGGTGCTTTGGATGAGAGGTCGATGCCAGGCATAATCGCATCGACTGAATCAAGAAGCCTTGTAAGCCAACTTAGGGAGGCAGAAGGACAGCAGCTAAAGATGTCCAAGGACGATTAGATGTGTTTATGGTTTGAGTCATAGCATCTCCACATCCAGTAATATCGGGTCATAGGCGAGTAGTTGGGCAAGCAGTAGTGTTCATATGCAATAATATCTTCGCTGTGGTCACAAAATAAAATAAATATCCGAATCGTAGTACGTGTAGCAATTGAGTTGTGTGGTCTACCGAGCTCTCCGCAACGACACCGAGACTCAGCACATCGTTTACAAAGTTAGACGGCACGACCGTGCCCACTCAACTCGTTAAAGCACCACTCCATTTCAGGTGAAAGTGGACAGACATTTCTTAAATTAAGTGGAATTCAGCTTAAGTGAAATAGTATTTGTGCACGCCAGAGTGCTCCATCTCGCTGAGTGTGCAGAAACATTCATCCGAATTCATGTGAATGTTGGTGACGCGAATTCAACACAGGTTGGGTGCTCACCTACTGCTCCTCTTGCTAAAGCCTAATTAAAGCCATTTTCGACTTGATATGCCCCGTGCACTGCTGGTTGTGCCACGAAATATGCAAGCCTTGAAGGAGTCGATAAATCCTTGCCAAAATGTGCATGGATGACCGAACTTCCGATTTTCTGCTACTCACGTGAAATTCACGGATGAGTCTGCTGACCGCAAGCACGTTGGCACACAGTAGCCAAATTCTCCCGTGCTTTAAGCTGCCAAATGCAGTCGAATTTGCAAAAACATAGACTCACCTATAAAGCTAAATTATCATGAGATCATGTTGGCCATTTTGGCATAAACTTGAAGCAACAGGTCGAAAGGGGTGAAAAGAAAAGAAACGTTGGAAAAAGGATCTTCCTTGCTCTGAGCACGATGGTGCATAAAATCCTAAATTACTTTTACACTGGCTGGAAAATGTTAGATATTGTCCCTATCGTTAAGGAGTGACATGCAAGTGATGCAGTGATGGAAAAGCACGGAGAGGAACGCGCGTGGAAGGTGGCAATTCAGTTGGTGAGTGAAGTGAATTGTGCGCGTGTAGGGGCAAGTAACTACAAATCAATTGCTTCTACCTGCACTCAACTACCACATTGCTGGATGACGCTGTGAGGTGGACGGAGCCACTCAAGCATCAAGCAGCACAGGCGCATCATCCTATCACCTTGAGGTGTGGAGTGTCAAAGCTTGCATAAAGCAGTCCCTGATAGGGAGCGCTTGTATATGAAGCTCGCCCAGATGAAATAATCTCCTCATCAAAGCATGACGAACTCATCAACACTCAAAATGATGAGATTTCTTGCTTGTCGCTGTACTTCTTTAAAGTGGAANTTCTACCTGCACTCAACTACCACATTGCTGGATGACGCTGTGAGGTGGACGGAGCCACTCAAGCATCAAGCAGCACAGGCGCATCATCCTATCACCTTGAGGTGTGGAGTGTCAAAGCTTGCATAAAGCAGTCCCTGATAGGGAGCGCTTGTATATGAAGCTCGCCCAGATGAAATAATCTCCTCATCAAAGCATGACGAACTCATCAACACTCAAAATGATGAGATTTCTTGCTTGTCGCTGTACTTCTTTAAAGTGGAAATCGGCATTGCTCATCATCGCCCTCTGCCTGTGCGTAATCTACATCCTTAATAACTACAGCACTTTCTCGAAAACCCAGACTCATGTGGATTTGCAACAGAGCATCGTTTTGTACAGCAATTATTGCGAATGGAACGACACCATTTTGGTGAACCCTACCGGCCGATATGAGCTGTGTCTCTGCTATAAACCCTACAACAAAATACTCGAACCACACACCACAACGCCTACGATTGAAGAGTGGAAAGTCCGAATTAACGGTGGCAGTAGGCGCTTGAATTTCGAGGAGTTAGCGAGCATTCCTGATGCCGAGTGGTTGCCAAAATTTGATCGCAGTGTCTACCAAATCTATCCTCTCTCGATTCCTCTGCGGGAGACACTGCAATCACTTATTAATGGCAGGCCAGTTTTACAGGTAAGCACGCGTACAACGGCAGAAACTTTCCTTTACCTTTCCACAGCAACGTTTTGATGTCGATAAATTAGATCTCTTACTTGATGTATCTACGTTATACTAGTACGGCTGTTTTTCGCTTGCTTGTGCGCACAACTTTGTTTCCATTGTTCCCTTCATGGCATTTCCATCTCTCCCATCGCTCACGAAACACTCTCCCACGAAACCTATCCCACGACCTGGCATTCTCATTTCAGCCTCCCATCTTCAATCCACCAATTCGATTTCTCCGAGTTCCTTCCTATGTGTGCTCTCCTCTTACACCAGCACAGGCCAAATTTGGGCTCACCGATGATTCGTCTCGTCCGAATGTGGTAATCATCTACAGGTCAGGAGTATACAATTTTGAGGATTGAAATTACCTACGCAAGCTATACCATCTAGCCTACACCGATGTCAACATCCACCTCATCTTCTCCATTGGATTGCCACGATCCGCGACAGACAAAGTGTTTCAACGAAACTGATTCAATGTAACGTTTGCAAATAAATCGGGAAAAAAGCTGCTGGAACATTCAAGTTCTCCAATGAAACGAAAAACTGCTTTCCAGGGAATTACAGGAACATGACGACCTACTTGTTGGTGACTTCGAGGACCCCTACTACAACTCGTCGCTGAAACTCTTCCACACATTCCAATGGGCTGCTCGGTTTTGTCGACCCTACGAACCGATCTTCGTCTTTCTTGACGACGACCATGCCGTAAATACCAACAAGTTAGTCAACTTCGTTCGCGACTCAACTCCGGAACTGCGAAAAAATTTGAATCACGGTTTTACATTTGTGGTGAATAAGATCAACCGGTACATCAACAAGCATTCACTGTGGGCTTTGTCGAAGCGCGAAATCCCCTGGCCAATGCATACGCCGCAGCTATCAGGCATTCACAGCATGCGAAGCTACCGCCATGTGCACGATTTGGCTCTGGGAATGCACTTCACCAAGCCCATTGTCATTGAAGACACGTGGTTGGTAACGGTGCAGCATAAGCTGAACCTCTCATTCCCGACATTGAAAGGCATGTTCCACTTACCTTCACCTATCCCTAAAGCAGTCCCTTGTTCCGAAATCTTCTTTTCTCACATTGGCGATTTTGAACGACATCATTGTGCCTTGTAAAAATAGTGTTGTAAAGTTGCAATTTCCTCCCAATATACTTCTTCAGGTGAATGCCTCTGTTGTGAATAGCTGGTTACCACGGCGTCCACATAACTTTGCAGGATCCACCCAAGGGAACGAATACGCAACGTTTAAGTGCAGTCAAAATTATCTAGCTGACTCCTAAGTAAACATCTCTTTCAACATTCCGTCCAATGGATGTGAGCTTCACCTTTGCCGACTTGTTACTCAGATTGAATTGCATTAACAGGAAAACTCACAAATCCTGTTTAGCAGTCGTGTAACCAACATGCATTTACAGGGATTTCTCTTTGGCTAGCAAAATACTTCTGATTTGATTAAGCTGCGCTCCTTCTCCTACTCTAAGCTTGACAAGTTTTCTTGCGTTTGGCGACTACGCTCTGCGCACTTGAAATTCGTCCCACTTGGATGATGGTCACTTTGAGTGCCATAAAGAAGACACTGAAATGAGCCAAACGCTTGGGACACTTGTGCATCACTCAACTGCTTTGAATTAATGCGTCCTGTTTGAAACGTGTCTCAACATCTCATCCAGTTACATGCTAAATAGCTGCAAACAGGATTTATGTTTGAAAATCTCTACCTATTGCATGTATTCCTTTGCCGGATGTGTAAGTCTCTTAGGTACCGAAAGTTATTCATAGTAACTTTGGCATTTAACCAATCCAGCTTTTCGAGAAAGGATTACAGGCGTTAAGGATGTAGACTACGCACACGCAGAAGGTGATGATGAGCAATGCCGATTTCCACTTTAGAAAAACGAAATGTAGATGAGTTTGTTATGCTTTAATGAAGAGCTTTGTTTAGCTAGGCGAGCTGCATATACAAGCTTTAACACTCCACACCTCAAGGTGACAGGATGATGCGTCAGTGGAGCTTGATGCTTGAGTGGCTGCGTCCACCTCACAGCGTCATTCAGCAATGTGGTAGTTGAGTGCAGGTAGAGGCAATTGATTTGTAGTTACTTGCCCCTACACTCACACAATTCACTCCACTCACCAACAGAATTGCCACCTTCCACACAGATTGATTTTCGTGCTTTTCCATCACTACATCAATTTCATTTCTTTTCATTCGTCAGGCTCCTTCATTTCACATTAAACTGCACCAGGACAAGTCCACTGACAAGCTACCTATTAATGTGGAGTGCATTACACTCTATGATATGCTTATCGGAACAGATTGCTGTTGAGGTGCTTGCGGCTAGCTGTTAGTTAATAGTGAGAACTCTGGTGGTGCTATTTTGTCCCTAAGGCCTGACACAAGTTCCTTTGCGGAAGGCAACAAGCAAAAATTGATAAACATTTGAGAAAGATGGTGTGATGAAAGTAGTTACGTTTTTGTGAAGACAAATCTGTCTTTTAATAGTGGTCCAGACCCTTCATGGTGGTGCCTGTGGCTCATGAGTCATTACTGGTTGTAATGAGTACCAGCACCACAGCTTTTCTAAGGGATGCCTTTTGGTACGAGTTCCCTCATTTGTACATCTCCGCATAGGATCAAAGTCTGCTCTCGCAAGGACGCTGATGACGTCTTCCAGTTCAGGCGCCATTTGATTTAAAGAGTGCGTTTTGTGCTAGTAGTCTTAACAACAACTTGGATGTGATTCGCCCTATTTATGCATCAACTCATAAACGTATCAAAAGATAAAGAATTAAGAGTAGTTATTTTGGAAGACGATTAAAAGAAATGTGTAGGGCCAACAAGGTCAACTCTATCAACGGAGGAAAGTGGAAAGTGGTATATATTTCGAGGAAAGCCAGTAGCCCTTCTGCATGCGGCAGAAGAGGTGGTGGGTGAGACACTGCTCGCATCAAAGGCCATTCACGAAATCGCACAATTACCGAAGAAAGCTGGAAGAGGTGTGAACGTCTTTGAAATCTTGTCGAACTGAGAATGGCTCTTCCCAACGACCAATTCGGCAATTCTCTTCCTCCCATCTGCTTCTCAATGTGCAGATCCTTTGGCATCTTTAAGCTCATCTGGTCCTATTGTGCTGTGTCGTGATGTATCAGGTAAATAGACCTTGATTGGAAGGATCCAGTTCTAAGAAGCACTTCACATCCACTACTTCACCAGCACCGATGAAAGGACGGTCATGTCGGATGACGTGGTGATCGCACTATGCCAAGCATTATTCCCACATGTCACTGCTTCTTGTTACACTGATTGGAGTCGCCTACGTTGGCCAACAGCTAGTGCAATCACCTCCTTTGTGGCCTCTCACTTCGCCAGTTGTCAGGCTGGAGGCTCCAGTCTGCCCCAAATGTCCACCGTGAATGCCTGCACAAGCGTGCAGTCAGAGAGAAGCAGAAACGCACCCAGACTGGTGCGGTTGCTAAAATCACTAGCTAATAGGAAGTAGACAATTCAAATCGCCAAAAATCAGTACAATTGTGCGTGATCAAGGCAAGTAGTTAGTAGAGCAACACGAAGAGAGACAAATTAACGCATTGTCTTCTGTCCACTGTCGGGTTGCCTTCCATCCACGCCACTACAACAATGACAGACAAGTTGCAGTTGAAAGGACTTGGACCCAATGCGTCCATGAGCGAATACGCAAGGAGGCAGGAAGGTTAACTATCACAGGGACGTGATATAGACTGAAGGAAAGCATTCAACGGAAGAAGGGCGTGGAGTATGGAAGAGGGAGCTATGGTCTCTGAGGCGCTATCCTGATACAGCCCTGTTCCCAGGTTCAGGAATGCAGACTTCAGCACCACACAGATACGTCAGATAATAGTGCAAGGCTAGCATTGATTTTCCCCCTACATCCACCAACCTGCCATTCTAATGTCATCAGTGACAACGGGATAGCTGACCTTGAATTTTGACTGTGGGATCCGATCCTTTGAAAGGAGACGTAACACTGGGACAGAGGATGCATCCACGGTCTGCATAAGAGCTGAGGTGATGCCAGAATGCCCCAAAGGCCAGGTCGTTAGGCTAAAGCACAAGGAAGGAGAGCTGAATGCCCATGTAACCGAAACGAGGAGTTGAGCAAGCAACCAAACCATTGCTAGTGCACAGCACACCCATTGAGAGGAGAATTCAGGCTAGACCCTGACGAGCACCAGTGCAGGTAGAGTAAAAAATCGAAAGGAAGACATTCGCCTGGTGGACACAGCACTCCGTGGAGATCTCTTGATTAGGCTCTCGAATCAAGTAAAACGACGGTCAGTGTAATGTTTAGTCCCGTCGATTACCCACACCGGGTTTGCTGCATTTGCACTAAAAGATAGCATTCGTTCCTCAAAGTTGCTCTCCTTGGAAATGCTCACCGTCCAGTCCAGTTTTGCTACAAACAAAGCGGACTCCTCTAGAAAGTTACAGCTTTGACGCCACTTACAATAAAATAAGCAGAAAGGTTGACAAGCTATCCGTTATCATGACAATTATGAGTGGAATATCAATCGCTACCAACATAAACACGGATAATTAATCCTTTTACGGTGGGCATTCAATACTTCGGGCCCTACCCTATCGTGCATTCTGAGCAAATGTTGGGCGTTGTAAGTCACCGCAAGAGAAGGTGCCTTTCAATGCAACTCCAAAGAGGTGAGCTATAAGGCAATGCTGTGATGGGTAATGCTGGCATTGAATGGAGACATGTGATATCAGGGGATGGCAGCACTAGACAACATTTCGAGGCACCGTTTGTTGGCGCAGTTGTGGTCGCAGTTATGGTTGCGTGGACATGACACTGTCTGTCGACTTCTGCAATGAGAAGAGCATTTGAAGGAAGTCATTTACTTGGATCGTTCAGTCTGCGCATTCAACCTTCCCCCTCCCACATTCGCAACGTACTTAAGAGACCGACTTCCTACTAAATGTCTTTTGGCAATAATTCTTGCTCCAGCTTTGGGGAATGTGCTGGTCTCAACCCTCGTGCCATGGTTTTCTACCCTCCTGAATAGATAGGTAGAGACCATCCTCCCCACTAATGCGCCTTGCCCTGTAGAACCTACCACAACGCCTCCAAATTCCACATTGTTGACTCACACTCTCTCTGCCACTTAATTAGGCACTTCAGTGGGTTGGGTAGGCGACACCGATTCCACTCCACAGAGCAGGGTTCTGCTTACCATTGCATTAAAAACATCAGTGAATCCATTCAGTTGCATTGCCTTCTTTCATTTTACATTCACTGTTTAATCAAAATTGCAGCACAGCATCTTCCAACAACTTACATGCAAACCGTTTGGATGCTTTATTGCTCCTTGTTGCGTCTTACTGCTCTCACACCTGATGCAAAACACACAGAAATGCTAGTTTGAGAGTGCAAGCTCCCATCCTGTCTAGGGTAGGCATTTTGGTGGTGGTGTGAGGCAGAAATGACGAGCATTGGGGAGTTGAGGTGAAGTACCGAATGCCCGAGCGCAAGCCAGTCGTTCATATTAAGGAAGAATATAACATGCAAACTCAGACAACCGACAAGTCTAACGTCCATTTTTTATTGTAGGGTGGCGAAAAACGAGAGAATGAGTTAATGCTATGGTGGGTGCCGTAGACCATATACGAAATTGGTGGGTAGAGAGTGCATTGATT
>LWMK02000929.1:0-19625 GCA_001693075.2 Taenia saginata
CCGACACGAGCATTCTGACAACTGGAACAAGCAAACCTTCCCTGTGCACCATTTGCCAAACGCACGTGAGTTAAGGCCGCTACAGCCTGAAGTGAACAACCTCCACCCGGAAACTGCTAATCATTCTCACCTGAACAACATTAGGAGCAATGGTAAAGACAGGATTCGTGTTTAGTGCTATTCGTCAATGCCTCCACCAAAGTAACTAGAAGTCCCTCAAACTCAGGATCCCCAACAACCCTGTCAAATGTGGAAAGGCAAACACTGGGCATATTTTCGACTGTATTTAACAAATAAGACCTCCGTTGCCAATATCCGCCCCATCCAGACAACAAACCACTCAAAACACTGTCTGTACAATCTTCAGTAACCACGCAAACCATTTTGTAACATGAAAGGGTGCGATTAGGTATTGTATTTAAAAACAACTAAACCGTATCAGCAACTCTGCTTTTGTCTTCGCATCTAGCTTAGCAAGGAATTGTACAAAGATTGGGATAAAGGAGTACAGATACGTAAAAAGTGAGTATAATCCGAAAAGGCTGAGAATAAATACCAAGACCTCGGAAGCCTATTGCCCTCTTGCACAAACTACAATCAAGCAACCAAAATTCATCTCCACAAATCTAACGCACCTCCCAACACTCCAACTAATTATTTTGACGCAATCGCCAGAAGCATTGTGTAGTGAAACAAATAAACGCGAAAAAGCTCCTTTGTGTGTGCAGCGACCAAAGTTTCTCTTTTGTTCTTAAGTAAGTAAGCGACGATACGGAACGATAGACAAATGAGCAAGTGAAGGCCCACAATAAGTATTTATCAATGAGAAAGACCCATGAGTTATATGATGAAGAAAAGATCAAGCAATGCTATCCATACCATACTAGAAGGGAAAAGCTGCTATCAAATGTCTAAATTTGCACTTTTAGTGAGATTTCCTGTGAAGAGTTCCTCTCCGCCCAATTTACTTGCACACTTTCGTGTTGCTTGCTAATTACCAGCTCATTGGGTGAAAATTGTGTCCAAACTTAGAAGTGTTATTACAGTGCCTTTTAAATTACACTGAATGCGATTGCAGCGTTCCGAGACTTCCTTCAAGGTAAACGAGGGCCAAGTACTAGGGCAGAATACATGCCTTCTTGAAGCAGAGGGATTGGGTGCCCCTGGCATGGCGTGGAGTTCAACCATCCCAAGTGACCGCAACCGGCCGTATGAGCGAACAAAGAATGGCACAGCCTCTCTCTTCCATTGGAGCAACGTCCATGACGCTCTCCTCGGCAAGCCTCTCGTGTTAGCCATCACAACGCAATCAGTGCTGTGAGAAGCACCCACGGGCTAACCGTGCCAGTCATCGAGATTCAAACGTGCATGCGTTCTTGTAGTGCCATCAGTTCCGCGTAGCACTCGGTGCAGCAAAGGCATTTTCCTAAAATTTTTCTCTCTCACGATAATGTGTCCCAATGAAAGGTGGAGGTACGATCCCAAGTTTTGGAATGGACCGAGACACACGCGACGTATATTGTGATTCCAGGCTTTTTGACGCCGTGGAATAAATCCCAAGGGTAACGTAGAACTCTCATAGGAGCGCGATGCACGCTATCCAAATGTGCAAAGCATAAGACGATGCTACCGAATGACGTCCTGCACATTCTGCATTTGCGAATGTATATTACGGCGAAGGGAGGCGAGTTAACCGAGAACCAGAGAGAGAGCTTACGAAGGATGCATGACCACAACGTCGGTGAGCACTCTTGGCAGTTCCACTGAACTTGGAGTACACGGCTAGTGTCGCTTCAGTTGTTGATAGCTTTCTTGCAGAACACGAGGGCGGGGGACGTGCCAGAGAGAGACGTCAATCCCAGTCCTTCTGTTATGGGATGTCAGGGCATCTCCCATCTGTAGTACATGCACCTCTTTCGCACCGCCAAAGGTTGCTACAAAAGGTAAAGGTGGGGAAAGAAATCCATCAAAGTCTGGTCCGCATTCCGCTGCCACCAATGTAGCATGCAGAGACTTCCTTTAAGGTAAACGAAGGCCCAGTACTGGGGCATAATACATGTATTCTAGCAACAGAGGGATTGGGAGCTGCTGGCATGGCGAGGAGGGCAGTCAACCGGCTAGTACGACATGGTCACCCAAGTACCGAAGCCAGCCGTCCGAACAAATAAACCATTACAGCGACAAATTTTTGTTTATTTTAATCAAATTCATTGGTCTTTTTTAAGTAATTAATGAACAAGGAACAGCAGGTGCTAAGCGTCAGCGAAGTGACCCTGGTGGTCACATCAGTGGGCATAAAAGGATGCCGGAAAAGCACGTATGGATGTGGATGCTTGCAGTCACGGTCCAGTGACTAGCAGTGTGGCACCACGTATTTGGACTCTTCTGCGGCAGCAGCCCATGCGTGCAATGCAGCTGTAGTACAAAATAATGTACCACTAATTTACAGCACTAATAAGAAATTGAAATTTTTATTTCTCTTCACTGTTTCGCCTTGTTGTTTATCGACGACGAGTATGAAGCCGCAACATTTCTGCTGTCAAGCACTAAAATGTGATCTAGTCTGCTAGCAATGGGCAAGTGGGAGATAGCAATGGGCAAGTGGGAGAAGTGATCATCTTGTTAGGCACGTGGTATTTTCCTCTAACTCCACGCTTTGGCCTTTCTCCGGGACTTAGATGGGCACAATGTCTGAATGTCAACTTCAATACTTCATGGCAGGCATTGTTACAGCAGTTCTCGCTTCAATCCCCTCGTAAGTTACATTGAATTACAATGTGCTCATCTATCTACCCCGTTTCATGTAGTTGTCTTAACTGACTGTTCGGTGGGAAGTGCAGACCGGAGATTGCCACTTAGCTGGAAGTTGACTCTTTGACAAAGAGGTGGGAGTGCACTTGTGAGTTAAGGCCATTGGTATTAGACAATGTGGCTTCAAGTTTGGGTGTGAGGAGTTGGGGAATGTCAGTGGTGGATTGCACCTTGCATGGCGAGGGAGTGAGTATTGTGTCGTGATGAGTGGGTGTCGGTTTGTGTCTGGTGGAGAGTAGGAATGGGCTGCCACCTCCACGGCGTTGATGCTTCGGTGGTTGCGTGTGGGTGGCATTGTGGTATGCAGGACCTATGGGGCGAGAGGAGGAGGAGGGGAAGTGTTGGATTTATCAGTGTACACCCGTGTAGCCGCACGACGCTCAACAATTCAGCCTTTCGTATTGGCCCTCAGGAGGGCTGTTGTCGCGTTCATAGCTATAGACTCTATGGGGAGGCGCAGAGTCGGCCACCCACTACTTAATACCTACCGGCTTCTGTGGCTTGTACAGCAAGGCATGCAGGCGGACATGGGAAGAATGATAGAGGCTCTGCCTGGAGGATGAGGTCCCATCCTCCAAGAGTCGAACGAGCAGGCACCTAGCGGTGGAGCAAAGAAGTCCCCAAATGCCCTAAAGGCGTACAGCTGAAAGGCCAACATCAGGAATTGAAATCGATGATTGGCAACCTCTACAGGGCGGTGAATAACAATCAAAGCACCTCAGTACTAGCAGATCTTCGCCTTCCCTTCCGCCTCCCTCACATGCACTATGATGCACAGAATACGGTTAAAGTGAAGAAGCACTAAGGCATGTGATGCCTGCTCCCAAACAGCCACCTCACGCACCAAGCGCAACCGCCGCAGTGGAAGGAGGTGAATCACACAAGTAGCGACCACACATACTCACCCACGCATTCCACCACATCCTACATTTCATCCGGCTTCCACGTCACCGTCGTTCTCACCACCCACTTCTCCATCAGTGCCTCACTCCCGCCTCGTCATCTACTCACCTTCGGCCCACTCCTCATTCCCACCTCCACCATCGCCCTCCCAACCTCACTGTGACACCATTAACCTCCCACTTTGTCGTTCAAAAGATGTCAAAGGTCGAAGGGGGGGCAGAAATCCTGGAAAGTAGGGGCAGGTTATGCCACCACTCTCTCTTCCTCCCCAGATTCGTCCTAACCTTCTCCTCACTAACCTCGTTTACGTGCGCTGTTGCAGCATTGTGACAACTGGTGTTCTAGTGCATTCCACCCAACAAGGTAGATCGCGAGTAGCGTCTTCGAGTGTGTCGCATGAGAAAAGCCTACATTCCTTCCACAAAGTCCATTCCTACACACCTCACTCGATTGCACTGCTGAGATGCGGGTAAAGGAAGGCGAACTGGAGGATGTGGAGGAAAGACAGAGGGGAATAAGGAACGCGTTGGCACAAAACCGTGCCAAAACATCCGAAGACGACGATCCTTCTCCGTCAAATCCTAATCCTCCAACAAGACAGAAGTTCAATTGGTGAAACGCGAGGAGTCTGTGAAGGTAAAGCATGAGCTGATATGTATGTCACGCACTTTTAACAATATTTTCGACACCTTTTCATGCTGTTATTAAAAATGTGCTGCTGCAGGCACTGTGAAGCCGAGCTTCGAAAGCAGAAAATGACATCGAAATCGCAATGTCTCTGACTAGACATTTTGCTTCCAGACACCAAGCATCGGATAGCGAAAGAAGAGTTACATGTGACCTTCCTCTAACACAGACCACAAATGCCTTGCAGTCCAAAGCACGATTTGCCAAAAGAAGTGTGCTTCAGCTATGCACTTCACTTGCCTATCCTCTGGGTACCCAAGGGCAAGCTGAAATGTGATGCATTGGTTGTGGTTGTAGCATCATCAACAAAGCTCTCAGAAGTGGTCGAAAGCATGAGAATGGTAAAGGTAAGAGTTGAAAGACTGAAGAGCCTGCCAAACGTCCAATGCAAGTCACCGCATTCGGAGCAAAGTCTACGGCATGCAGCACCATGGTCTGCGATGCATCCAGGCACTGACGAGTGCAGGACTTGGTGTGGCGTGCTCCAAAATGGGATCGTGAAAGGCAAAACCCTTAAGACTTTTCATGGTGCATTTCTGATGCCGCGAGTGTCATCAGCATTGCAATAGGTTGCGATGTTAGTCGCTGTTATGACGCAACTTAGCGCATTTTCGAACAATAAGCGACATCCTTCCCAGTTGGCTGGGAATCACTGTGTCCTGCCTTTAGTCACCTGGATACAGGCGACCCAATTCATCAACGCAGATGCCACTGTTGTCGACACATGCAAGTAAATTAAGGGACCGAATTGCATTACCCACCCGCTACCTGCCAAGCGGAGAAGCAAAATAGGTTTTGCTATCGCTTCGACGTTACATTTGGCGGAGCAAAAGAGAAAGGTAAAAATGGACGATGATGAATGGGGCCGTAAAGGGAAGCCTTGAAACAAATCGGGTCAACAAGTGTGCGTGAAGTAGAGGCACTCAGTCTAACATGGTGCTAAATTCTCTTCGTAAATAAGAGAGGGCAAATAAAAGGCACGTAAGTCAAGGTCTCAGTCACATGGACAGAGGAGTGGGTGAGTGAATGAGTTCAGGGAGAGATGGGAAAGGAGGGAAAGGAAGAGGGAATGATGTAGCATAGCACTGTGTGGACTCATCCTACGGTGTCCATGTTCAATGCGTTCTTCTCCTCCCCCACCCTGTCTCATNCCAAGTCTCAGTCACATAAACAGAGGAGTGGGTGAGTGAATGAGTTCAGGGAGAGATGGGAAAGGAGGGAAAGGAAGAGGGAATGATGTAGCATAGCACTGTGTGGACTCATCCTACGGTGTCCATGTTCAATGCGTTCTTCTCCTCCCCCACCCTGTCTCATTCCATGCCCTCGACTTCTCATCGCCTTGTCGCCCTCTACCTCAATCATTCCTTCTCCTCTTTCAGATGTACAGTCATGCTGCTTTGCAAAACAAAGCAATAACTCTGCCTGACAGAGTCGTCTTAGGGACGCACTTAGGGAACGCACCGTCATTATCGCAACAGTCATCTTTAGGGGTGAGTCGCTGATTTATTGCATCAGATATCACAGCTTACGCAGGATTAGGCTTGACTGGATCTGACTAGATTGCACTGGACAGAAGAAGCTAGACTGGTCACCCAGGCTAGGTTGTGACAGGCTTTCATAGAACAGGAAATGAGGGGAGGAAGAGGCGCCTTATGCGTTGCCATTGAAGTCAACCCCAACAACACTCCAATTTGGCCCACCCGGTAGAAGTGACACAACTGCCTGCCATGTAACATGAGGTCGACTTTTTCTCGCCTTCATCCATTCTTTCCTTCTTGCAGACACTAGGGATCAGGAATCACAGACAATCAGTAGGCCTGGTGGCAACTTCGGAATGGAGGGATGGGAGCTCTCCTGTCTTCGCTCTCTCTCCCACGCCCCACTCCAACGTGCCTTTGGTGAGTGTCCTCTTTGTATCACACTACGACGCTCTATATGCTGCCAAGTATTGAGCTTTGCATTAAGACGACACCACAACGACCACCGAATTCGCTGTTGCTATCAACGCCTTAGTTCCTTTATGCCTGTGCGGACGCTGGGTACAAATTTTGTTCATTTTGACACAGCGATTGTCAGCATGAGAACACCTTATCTTGCTGCCTCATGACTACATTTGAAGGTGTTCTCAATTCAAATAGTTACCACTAGGTTGTGGTCCATCGGGGAGTGCTCGAGATTTGTGGGTCTCTTGTAATTGCTGCCGGACTGTGTGATGGCTGTTGCCCTGTCTGGCTGCGCCATTGTGAGGAGTGGGAGGCACTGCGGCTTCCAGATAGTGAGTCCCACGTCCGCCGATTTCAAAGGCCGCCATATATTTCGTAGCTTATGGTCGGCAGTGCGTCGCCCCGCCTGGCGGACTTCCTCACCCTGCGTCCACACAAACAACATGAGCAGGAGGCGAGACGGGAGACAAATCGCCTCCACCTGGCGCAAAAGTTGTTGCCTGCGTCCGGTTCCATCTGAAATAAGCGAGGAGGTTGAGGAGGCAGAGAAAGCAAAGACTGATTAAATGCATTGATGTGAGTTGGTGGACGGGTGGAGGGTGGAGTTGAAGTGAACAAGGAGGCAACCAAGTAGCAAACCTATGAACGAGCAGAGGAGATCTTACTTCGCCCAGGATGGAACTATCCACTTGGTCGACTGGGAGGAGAAGTTAGGAGGAGAGGATGGGATGAATGTGCCTTTGCACCCACATACACACACGCACACACACACGTTCGTACCTGTTTTCGTGGGACAGCGGCGGAGGCGATTCTCTGAAAGGACGAAAGTAAAGATGGGCAGTGGCACACACACACACAAACTGGGGGAAGAGGACGAGACAGGCAGGCACAGATACACAGTGCAGAAGGAGCAGGCGGTCTAGGACGGCAAGCACACATTCGTACCCGATATTGTGGAGCGGCATATGGAGGAATCCTCCACAAGGAAAATGAAGAGTCGGGCAGCGAGATAGGCAGTAGTAGGTGGACTAGCCCACAAATTACGAAGTGGAATGTGGGGCAAGACGCGATTTGTCTCCCGTCTCGCCTCCTGCTCATGTTGTCTGTGTGGACGCAGGGTGAGGAAGTCCGCCAGGCGGGGCGACGCACTGCCCACCATGAGTTACGAAATATATGGCGGCCTTTCTGATCGGCGGACGTGGAACTCGCTATCTGGAAGCCGCAGTGCCTCCCACTCCTCGCAATGGTGCAGCCAGACAGGGCAGCAGCCATCACACAGTTCAGCGGCAATTACAAGAGACCCACAAACCTCCGTACTCCCCGATGGTCACTAACGCGTACAACAATGTGAGGAGTTAACCTAATGCTTCAAAATGGATCAAAAGGAGCACAGGGTGATTACAATGCTGCCGCAGATTACCGTGTTATTTAAAAGAGAAGGCACACATCAACTGCATTTAAAAAAGGCATCCCCTCCTTCCCTGTTCTATGCAGGCCTCTCACAGCCTAGCCCAGGTGACCAGTCTTGCTTCTTCTGCCTAGTGCTAACTGGTCAAATCCAGTCAAGCCTAGTCCTACGTACCGTGCTACAGTGCTTCCGCAGTGAGGTGTGCATCTTGACCAAGTTGTTACTATTATTGTTGCTATTACCTCAGCAGATCTGTCGTTGCTGCTGCTGCTGCTGCTGCTGCTGCTGCTGCTGCTGCTGCTGCTTCTTCTGCTGCTTACTTGGTGAACGTAGAGGCATGTAAGAGACATGAGAAGTGAGTGCGGCACAGCAAGCGTAGTACAGGGTAAGAATTGATGCAAGAAATCAGCGACTCACCCCTAAAGATGACCATTACGATACCGGCTGTGCGTTCCGTATGTGTATCACTAAGACGACTCTGTGTGGCAGAGTTGTTGGTTTGCATTGCAAAGCAGCATGACTGTACATCTGAAAGAGGCGAAGGAATGATTGAGGTAGAGGGCGACAAGGCGATGAGAAGTCGAGGGCGTGGAATGAGCCGGGGTGGTGGAGGAGAAGAACGCATTGAACGTGGACAGCGTAAGATGACTCTGCACAGTGCTATGCTACAGCATTCCCTCTTCCTTTCACTCACCCACTCATCTAGCCATGTGACTGAGTAAGTCATGAGGCAGGTGACTTGATGGAAGGAAGCTAAATTTGTTTAAGTGGCACGCTCGAAGTGGTCAGCCATAATATTCCTTCACCACGTGTCTTACACTGGGAACCGGATTCGATAGTACTGAAATGGCGCACAAAAATGAGGTGAACTAGGAGGAGGAGGAGGAGGAGGAGGAGGAGGAGGAGATAGCACAGGGAGGTGAGAAGTGAGGAGAAAAGGAGGGATTGGTAACTTAACTCACCCCTAATTGCTACGACCTCTATCTGCTTAGGCCTTCCAACGTCTTCGGAACGGCAGCGCAGACGATTTGGATGGACGGCGAGGTGGCGAGGTGGCGAGGTGGCGAGGTGGCGAGAGAGGCGGCAAAATTGGAGGACGAACAGAAGACCGCATGCGGCAAGTAGACGAAATGGGAGGGAGGCACTGACGATAAACTGAATTATGGGGACGAGACCGCGAAGAAAGCAGAGTAGCAGACAATACGTGGCGTAGGCACTACAATCGCTGCAAGTTATAAGGTGGGTGAGTCGGTATGACATCACAGAGTGCGGTGGTAATTACAGGAAACCCGCAAACGTAGAGCACTCCCCGTTGGTCACTAACGTATCTAAAGGCACCTCTCAACAGCTATGTGGAGAGGGCAACAAGCCAAATGGTCCTCCTTCCTACCGCTGCTAAATCACAACGGAGAAAGGGATCACGACAGAGTATGCACTGCAATGGCTGCAAGTGATAAGGTGGGTGAATGAGTGTGCAATCCACTTACACGCGACCAGATCGTCTTCTGCAAATTGGCAATGCCACAGGCAGCACTGTCGGTGTGGCGAGGACGAGTGGGGAGTAGGCCACTAACTTCGCCGCACGTCATCACTTTAACAATTGCGAGTAGCCTACAACTTGTAGTGTATTGATTGCTGTATTGATGGGCAAATTGAAATATTGATCCATCAGGCAATGAAGATGACCTTGCGGGAGGAAGGCGCCAATCACAAAGCTGTGTGTGGGCGCGATGTGCGTTGGTGGACACAAAGATAGAAGCTACGATGGTCTGTTGGTAGACTGACGAATGCTATCGAAAGACATTCCGTAACTGACCTCTGTACCACCACCTCCATCCCACCCAGTCGTTTCTTTCACCCTACCATTCAACCCTGTTTCTTTACATAGGGTGCCTTCTTGGGGGCAAATGCGCAAGTCTCGGCAAACATTCACATTCATTTGGCAAATTCGCTTTCCACTCGCACAGTTGCAAACTACGCTGTCCAGTGGCGACACACACCGCCTCCCTCCGCAATCAAACTGCAGTCTCCATTTAACAGGATGACGGTTGACACGCCATCGTCATGGGCTCAAACATGAAGGGTGCATTAGCACACCTCGGCACACAGATATCCCAGCCCCTCGCAGGTGCCCAATGGTGATGCCAACCACCACGTTTGTTTAACAGTACCGCGTGCTGAATAACAAAGTGACAACACTTAGAGCCGTCCAAGGGAGGAAGCATTGCTATTTTAGTCACCCAGTATGGAAACTTGCCTCCTTCCCGCCTCCTTGTAACGCACTGTCCTGCCCAGTGGTAAGGGACATTTCGACTTGTCGCCCCAGGCTCCCCATTCTTTGCACCCACCCATGCACACACCGCACCCTTTAAAGCCACCCCAAAGACTAAGTGGTGAAATGTCACTCTTTTTAGTGGTTCATAGCATACTCAACATCCAGATGGAAGTACCTCGTGGAGACTTCAATATGCACTCATCACCTACACCGCCAACAACTAGCTGCAACCCATCCAAATGAAAACATCTCCATATTTGTTGAGGCGAAACGTGCCGCAACTGTCACATGGTCACAGCAGATGAGCTATGGCCAGCAGTGCCTCAATACGCAATGGAAACACTAGAAAGAGATCAACCCAGCATATCGCACACGTTCGTACCTGTTTTCGTGGGACAGCGATGGAGGCGATTCTCTAGAAGGACGAAAGTAAAGATGGGCACACGAACACACACAAACTGGGGGAAGAGGACGAGACAGGCGGGCACAGATACACAGTGCAGAAGGAGCAGGCGGTCTAAGACGGCAAGCGCACATTCTTACACGTTATTGTGGAGCGCCAGCTAGAGGAATCCTCTACAAGGAAAAAGAAGAATCGGCCAGTGAGATAGACAGTAGGAGTTGGACTAGCCCACAAAGTACGAAGTGCGATGCGAGGGCAAGAGGCTCACCTTCGCTCTCGAGGGGGTAAGTGGAGGAGGAGTAGGAGTAGGAGACGGAGTTGAGGCTAAGGGGTGTAGCACAAACTAAGGGGACAGAATGAAAGGAAGGTAAAAATGGAGAATGAGTGGTGATGCAGACTAGGCTAGGCTACGCTAGAACAAGATTTGGCGTTGCCAAAATCCGCCCTCATCGAGACAACAAACCACTCAAAACACTGGCTGTACAATCTTAACTAAGCACCTAAACCATTTTGCAACGCGAAATGGGTGCAATCAGGCATTGCATTTAAAAACAAGCAAACCGTATCAGCAAATCTACTTCTACCTTCGCGTGTAGCTTAGCAACTGGGTGTACAAAGGATAGGATAAACAAGTACAGATGCACGCAAATGAGTACGTTCTGAAAAGATTGCGAACAAATGCCAAGACCTTAGCAGTCTAATGCCCCTTCGCACAACTTACAATCGCGTAACCAAAATCCACCGCTACAAGACTAACGCACTCCCCAACACTCCAACTGATTATTTTAACGCATTCGCCTGAAGCATTGTGTTGTGAAACAAATAAACGCGAAAAAGCTCCTTTACACAAAGCGCATGCAGTGACAAATTTTCTTCCTTTTGTTTTTGGGCAAGTAAGTTACAATGCGGAAAGATGGGCGAATAGGCAAGTAAAGGCCCACAGTAGGTATTTGTCAATGAGAAAAGACAAGTGAGTTATAACATGGAGGAAAGATTGGACAATGTCATTCATATCATGTTTAGGGAACAGACCTGCTAGCGAATGTCGAAATTCGCATGTTCATTGATTATGAAACACGTACGAAGTAGCTAAGTGTGTTTGGTGAAATTTCCCTAAAAAGGTAAGTTGTCCTGCATAACAGTGGGTGAGGAAGGATCATAAAACACAACGCAGTGGAAGCAACACTACCGAATAACTGATGTGGAGAGGAGTGGCCCAATTTCCCCACTCCATTCACTCCCACTGCAGTCACGTGAGCACAGTCGTGCACAGCTCTGCTTAGCTCAGCTCAACGTAATGTGGAGTGGGGTAGAAATGCGAAAGCGAGAATTAGGAACCAGTCGATATCACTTATTTGAGACGACGTTGACATCACCCATGTCTCCTTTTCGCCAGTAGACACTTTGACGAGCCACCTGCTGCTGCTTCACTGCCTACTTCTGTGGACCAATGTGTGCTCCTTATCGGAATGTGCTGCCATGATTCTTCACCCCTTTATCTATCTGTTGGCCTTTCACCACCACCTACTACCAACGCCATCAACACCACCATCATCATTGGAACTACAACAGCAATAGCAGCGCCGTGCTTGCCACCACTCAACTCAGACGCGCTATCCTCCCCACGTGTTGGCAACTAGCCACCCACACAACTGAGGGATCAGCGACGTTGTGGTCCAGCATGTTCCCTAAGCTCTCTCTCCTCTTTTAAGCAACTCACCGCCCTTCTCCAAAATATGCATCAAAAGCCATGGAATGTGCAGCACGCCATCCCATAGCATCGACTTGTATTTTACACACTTGCATCGCGTGCATTGGATTTCTATAAGGCCCGATCGTCCCATTTGCTCAGTGTTAGACGATACCCTCACGTTCCCACCACGGCATCAAAGAAGACCCGATCTGCAGTGTGTGTTGTGTGTTTCCCCAATCATGTAAAAACTTGAAGTCGTACCCCCATCTTTCATTAGGCCACATTATCGTGAGAGATGAGGACAGAGAAGTACGCATTGCTGCACCGAGTGCTACGCGGAATTGGTGGCACTAAAGGAACACATGCGCTCGAATCTCGATGACTGGCACGGTTAGCTCATGGGTGCTTCTCACAGCACTGATTATGTTTGTAGCGTCCTGAGGCCCCCTTTAAGGAAAAAGAAGGCATTGTACTGCGGCAGAATATATATTCTGGAAACAGAAGGCTTGGGGATGTTGGCACGGCTCAAGGGCCAGCCAAACGGCCAGTACAATATGGTCACCCAAGTGACCGAAACCGGCAGTTCTAACAAACAAAGTATTACAGTCGAACTGTAATACTTGGTCCGCCTAACCGCCGGTTCCGTTTACGGTCACTTGGGTCGCCACATTACCATTGCTGCGTGAAATTGCCTCCGACCGTGCCTACATTCCTGGCGCCTTTCTGTATGCAGAATACGAAGGCATTCTACCCTAGTACAAGACCTTCTTCTGCCTTCAGGACAGTCAGGGAAGCCACCAACACACTACAACTTTCATTGTTAGGAAGAAATTTCGAGAAAAATCTTGGCTACAGATTTGGAAAATTGTATCGAAGTGCCTGTACGACAGAAGATAGTTGGGAGAATCGATAAGTTGCAAGATACAAATGGTACATTTACGAATGAAAGTGAAAACTACAGTTATCTCCGCCAAATTAGTTCTGTTTACGCTTGAAGCCATTCTCTCCTCTTTCACTTGCCTTATTTGCGCTTTCGAAAAAATACTAAACAAATGTGCATAAATCTACCCGGTTTAGTGACAAACAAGTCGTTTACTTTTTTCCTACAGCAAATAACCTCAGGATGGTTTCAGCGGCACATATGAGGGCTTGGTTCACAATTCGTACGAGTGGGTGCAAAGATGAGAGGATTTGCAAAGGAGAACTTTGTCATACACTCAATATACATTTCTAGGCATGGACTAGCATGACATTTTTGCTACTGACACTTGAGAAACATTGGATTGACGGTCCATTGCATGCAGTGCCGTGTTTGAGTGCTCACCTTTCACTGGTCAATTGTGTCGAGTGCTGGCATTGACTGCGTTTGCCTAGTGCAGGCGCTACTTTATCACAGTTGAATGACGTCTGCTGATTTCACTGAGCTTCGTTCATTGTGAAATTGTGATGTGAGGTAAGAGGTCGCATGTCTTCGTTTGTTACTGGTGTTTTATTTGTAGGCGAGAATACGCCTGTTGAGTTGACAGGTTCACTACTTGGGGGATTCAAACTGCTCCAATTGGATCAGATGTAACTGTTGTACTACTTCACTAATGACATTGGAAAGACGCGGCATCGGGATGCCAGATTCTTGCGTCTAGTCCTGAATGCTACCCAAAACATCTTGGTAGGTGATGCGGAAATGAGGTGTTGTGGCTTCCTGCTCCTCAATTGCACGCTTGTCGCATTGGTGAACTCGGAAATGTGAGTTTTCAGTTGGTGGAGTGGTTAAGTGTGAGAGCCATTTTATGCTGGTGAGTCGTGGGCTATTGCCCTTGTCTTAGTCAATTGTGAAATGTTAATTCCAGTGAAAAATGAGAGGGCTTGATTGTAGGCTGGCCTCAATGTCCGACTCGAAGGTCGTGGACTGGCTTTTGATGTGGTTCGTTCATCTTTTTACTGGGTGGGGAAGCGATTATCGGTTTTTGGTGGCATGGAGTGAGCGCTACGCAATTGAGAATGAGTCCGCTTCACCCTTAGGTACAAGGAAGTGTAAACCAGAGCGCACGCATAGGGCAGCCATTGGAGCACCCCGAGTCTGCACTTCGGCCATGAACCTCCACGCCGTGTTGGACAACATGCAATTCTCTCAACGATCCTTCTAGGGGACAGCGAAGAAGAGTCTCCAGGATAGGTTCACGTCTGTGTGTGCCAATGCTGAACTGGTTGCGTCCTCGGTGGGACTCGATGAATGAGTGGATGGACCTCTTCTGTGGTTCTTTTTCTTCGCGGTGAGTGCAAACAAGTTGGCGGTGACTCTGACGTCTGGTGGGTAGTGCAGTAGGCTTTTAATCTTCTCTACCAACGTTATGTATGCTAGGTGTAGTGATTTTTTGCGAACGGTTTCCTTTTCAGTTCTGTAGTGTTTGTTCTCATTTGGTTTTTTGATAGATGGGTGATTTAAAGTGAGGCAAGCATATCAGCCGAATTGGGAGCGGTAGAATAGGTGTTGGAGGTTCGTTTTGGCCAACAAATCCACTTAAGTCATGCAATAAATTGGTTGTCTGGTTTGACGCTTTGAGTGATGGTGGCATTGGTAGACTGGGTTGTGCTGCATGTGTCCAAATTGGAAGGAGGCAAGGCATGTTCTGTGAGTAAATAGGCTCCCTTCTGTTGTGTGCTGCATGCATCGGTGGTTCCGAGGTTGAACAAAGTGTGGTCTAGTAGAGTGCATGGGATCGCGATGTCCCTGTCAAAACTTCGGTGGCTTATCCCTTCTGCTATGGTGCATTATCGCAATGACATCGCCATCACTATTCCTTCCTAGGTCCTCCTTGTGGCTTCACTGCATCGTGGTAGGGTTGCCATTGGCTAACTGCGTTGCCCAATCTTGGGCAGTTGGGAGGATGCCCAGTAACGTGTCACTTAGTCTCTACTCCAGGTTGGTTTTCTGAAAACTTATTGTGCTTGCTGTTTGGCGTGAGGTATTGCTTGGAGGTGGGGAGGGCTACAAGGTCTATGAATCGCAAGTGAGAAAACACTGCGTTCGTGGGTGCTGGGAGCAAAGGCGCCTCTTAGCCAGGGTGGGTGCTCGGCGTGGGGCTGGAACTGGTGCCTGTAAGTCCGCTTTGAAAAATGTTGGTGGTGAATAAATGGGTGTGCCTGATGTGAGGTGCTTTTCGTTCATTGGGCCACAGCCTCTACCACGAGAAATGAATTTACAAAGTCTGCATTGCGCTTGTAACCAGAGAGAAGGTGGAGTGAGAATGCCTGGCTAGTCTGTGTCTTAAGTTCAACAAAGTGTCTGTGTACTGTGTTTTGCATGCAGATGTCGTCTCCTTCATGGTGCTAAATTGTCACATCGCATTCGTTGGTCGTTTATTGGCTGCTATCAATGGAGTGGAACTTCGGACTGTTATTTATTCGGTGCCTGTTTGTGAAACATGATCATTCACTCATGTAGTTGGCTCTTTCATTCAGCGCTTCCCATGAGTGAGTGCGATGCGGCAAGGGCAGTGGCTGTCTCGCTGTTGTTGAACCAACACGTCAGAATCACCTTCAATTTCCTTTCGCAGTAGGCTAAACATGGCCGTCAACCTGAGATCACGCTCAGGTGGACGACGTCTCCTGTATTGAGGCCCACATCTGCGGCATCTTTGATTGCGTCTCTCGCTGTGTGTATGAAACCAAGGTTTTTGTGTTGTTTACGCCTCGTACCCGTGGCTTCACTGATAGCGCTGATGAGTGGAAGGTGAAGGCTGTGACTGAAGTACTGACGGTTCTTATTGCGCCTGAAAACGAGGACACCACATGCGATGGTTGAGCTACTTCAGCTGCCTCCTCGGCGCCTGTGGATGAGGCTATCGACTTGCTGACGTGGATCGTTGATGTGATGTTGAGAGTTGAGAAGGAGTAGATGGTGGAGCCGAGTGGACCTGGAGAGTGGGTGGATTTGGCGCACGGTTGGTGCTTGCTGCTCATTGATGCCTTGTAATAGTGGAGGTGAGGGTTTAAGACTCTGCGTGTGTGTCTGAGATGCAAGTGTCCTCTTTCCTGCTAGTTAATTTTGACCTTTCTGCCGGTCGGTGGTGTTTTTGATTAAACCCAAGTATTTGCTGCTTTATCCTCTTTTAACGCATTCACAAAGCTGCTAAGGCCTCTTACTAGTCGACCGTTACTTGGATGTGTCTTCACATTTCCTTGACAAATTAGTCCCTGAAGAAGGCAACATTGTCGAGGTGAATCCGCATTGGCTATGATTCTAAGGCATCTGGCCTACTGTCTGAAGGTTGATTAGACGACGCAGTTTCCATCGAGCTCACGTTTAATTGCCCTGTTCGGATGATTACTTCAACTTTCTCACCAATGCATTAGTGGTGTGAGCTTCTTATTTCTCGATCGAATGCTCTTAGAGTGGTGGTCGTTCCAATTTTGGGCTGCAGTTTCGATGTGATCTGTGCCACTACTGGAGTTTGCTGAATGCACTTTGCCTACGACACGCAGGCTACGCTACAGCGGCGTCAAGCACCCTCAACGAGGTCGATGCTTCAAAGTTGAATGACATCTTTTGGTCTTTTATTAGTGTATTCGGTGTGGCCGAATCAGAGGTGGTGTGAGAATGCACCTGATGCTGAGGCGAGTTTGCGCGGTGTCTGGTGGAACTCGTTACGTTCACTCGTTGGGGCTTGTGGCGTGGTTTACCTCAGTTCTAAAGCTGAAGCGAAAGCCAGCTTTGTGTCGAGCCTTTTCGGATTGCTTGTGGTTAAGTGGTCTAAGCAGTTTCATTCTGGTGATGTCGAGTTGCTTAAGGGCATCGCATTTAAGAGGTCTCTGTTTTTAGTGCAGCCCGAATGGGTTTTTTGGCTCTGAACTGGTTTCCGAATGATTCAGTTCCATTGAGGAAATCGTGTCGGAAAGTGTCCCTAGCTGAGCAAAACGCAATGTCTGAGAAGCGGTATTGTAGTAGACGCAAATCTGAAACCGACTCACCCAGTCTGGTCAATCATTCGTGCATTGATCCATCCATCCATCCATCCATCCATCCATCCATCCATCCATCCATCCATACATCCATCCATCCATCCACCCATCCACCCATCCATCCATCCATCCATCCACTGTTCGTCTATTTGTTGACCTCTTGACTTATGTTAGACATCTCCATCGTGGCCGCGTTTGAAGGCAAACGATTTGAAATGTAGGGCTCCAACAGGCGTGGAGTTGCTGGAAGACTGGAAGCCCGTGTGAGCAATGCGTGCAACATCAACGATAGCTACAGCAGCACCGCAGACGACTTCATCGGCACGAAGCATGTCCTTGGAGGATCACGAAGTGGAATTGGTCAAACACGCACCACGTTGGAGGCGGCTCGCGTTGGCTGACACGGCACTGCAGCTGACTTACCTGTGGGCGTGGGAGAAGTTGGAGGCTGTGCACTGCAGGCGTGCTGATTCCATTGCCGCCATTGAGGCCGGGTTCTTGGCCGTAAGGTTGAGGTCGCGGAAACGGGACGGAGACTGAACCGAGTGGAAGCCAACGCCGCGTAGATGAAGGCAGAGTGAATGAGTTGCAGGTACGGGTGGCGATTTCTGCACCTTTGGCTTTGCCAGCTTTTTCACCCATTTATCCACCTACCTATTCGTCGTAGCAAGTGCTCAGCTATTGCGCGTCCATCCATTTCGCATTTATTCATCCTGTCTCCGTGTAGCTATCCACCCGCTTGCGTTTTACGGTGCCATTTGATTCGTCTATTTAGTGTTGTCTAGTAATACGTCAATTGCCCACTTGGGTGGATTGGGTAGCAAATGCTCCAACAATAGCCTCGCATTGCTCTTGTGGTTGATGCGTCTGCAAGCATAGAATGTTCATTCGTTGATCGCAGGATTGCAGTTTGAAGTTGTCGGTGTTGTTGAGGCTGAAAGGAGGTGGTGTGCTCAATACCCAGGTGGTTACCACTAGTCCAATCGCATTTGAACTGGTGTCCTAGTTGTCTAGATCTGCTAATGCATTCGTTTGATTCGCAGACCTCGGCTGATGTAAGCAGTGAGTGCGCGTCCAACCCGTCAGCAGGGATGGAAGAGCCGCTGAGAAGTATTGTGTGCCTCCAGAATAAGCTCACCGCTTTGAAGACCCATTTGAGTGGAGGTATCTATTGGGCAGAGAGGGTTAAAGGGCAGTTGAGACTTGGTTGTTCTCAGTGTACACGACTTCCTTTTCCTTCCCTCTTTCTCATTGACGCACAGAGTGGCGAAGGAATAGGTGACGCAGGAGTGCTCGACTCTTCTCGAAGTAGCCGAATGGAAGCTGAAGATTGACAGGACTGTTCTCTCTTCATATCCTCTACGTTGAATTTTGCCAAGGAGGGAGACTGGTCGTTACTCACGCCAAAGCAGTCAGCCCACCTCCGTTGCTTTTCTCAATCCTCTTTCTAATGTTCGCTCGACCTCAGAGGAGTTCTCTTCTCTTCTCTTCCTCTGTGCTTTGGACATCGAGACTGCATGATTGGCCTGTGCTCGGCAGGTTTTTGGACCCGTTTCTCCTCCTATCTCCCCTCTTCATGTGCGATTTGTCATTTGACGACCAATTGTTGCTCACTTCGCAGGATTCGTGTCTTGTGCTGCCTAGGAAGCACCACTGGTGGCTGCCATTGATCATGCAGTCGTGCTCTACCAAGTTTGTCCTAGTCACCTCGTTTTTATTTTTTTTTCTGGTGTGCACTCAGGTTATGCAAACTGTCAGTGTTGTGATTGTGAACTGTGACGGAAGTAGTCTGTCGGCTTTAAATTCGATCTGCTCTGAAGTCGCACTTGCTAAAAAGCAAAGTTGAAATGCATTGTGGCTCTTCGCGTTGCCGATCGGTGTTGGGAAAGGAGAAGCGCACTAGCAGGGAGGTGCGCGGTGTGGCCGAGGTCTTCCCGGAGAGCAAGATACGCGGCTCTATTGCGCACGGTGAGTAGGCGAGGCGCAAGACCGTTACTGCCACGAAAATGCTCCATGGCTTGATTGCCAGGATCATACACGCTGAGTGCTGGGTATGTAGGAGGCGTCGATGTAGTTTGAACGCGGTAACGGGCGCCTTAAACAACACATCGTGCACTGCATTTGATCTTGCTTGTTCCGCAGGCGAGGGCAACAAGGCGGTGCGGCGAAGCAGTGTAGGGTGGTTGATGGAGATTTGGGGGCCAAACGGTGAACAGTAAACGAGTGCTTGGCTGTGTGCTGATGGTGGATGGCCGTCAGCTTGCTTCTCGTGCGCACCAGCCCTCCGCACCCCCTCTTCTGCTCCTATCTCTCTCCCTTTTCCAAGCCAGATTAGTGAATGCCTTTGATGCGCTCAANTCGTGCGCACCAGCCCTCCGCACCCCCTCTTCTGCTCCTATCTCTCTCCCTTTTCCAAGCCAGATTAGTGAATGCCTTTGATGCGCTCAAGTCGTCAGCCTTGTGGGTCAGGTCAGCATACCGACAGTCACTAGGGTTGTAGGGAGTAAGGGGAGCAGTAGTAATGGGCGGGAGGATGGGCAACT
>LWMK02000930.1:0-19608 GCA_001693075.2 Taenia saginata
TTTGTGTTCAGCCAACAGACGAGACAGTGAGTCGAGGAAGCCTGACGTGGTAAAGCTTATTTTTCATAGGTCATGCTGCATTACCTTGGAGGTATTACAGTCACAAAGAGGTGACTGTATGACGTGGGTGCCAAAGACCGTTCATTCACAACACGCCTTTGCCTTTCTGTGTGCTGTTTGAAAGCACCGCGCAATCGAGCGGCAGACACTATCGAAGGAGCAATCGACATTCCCATATGCCTAGTTGCAAACTCTTTGATTCCACGAGACTCAAGCTCCGTGCTGCGCGAAAAAGGCAGATCGGACTTGCCTGACATCATCCCAAATGTTGATTCTCTCGGTTAATTGGAAGCACGAATTTATAGCTGTGAGATTACTTTTGATCCGATCGCGCCACACTTTTCACGGACCTAATTGTTCATGCGACTGGGGCCTTATCTAAGTCGTACTTTAGTGGTACCTGTGTAAAAGTCACTCTCACAATCTCCAACTTGCACGCTCACAGTGCCGTGCGTGATTGAACATGCACAAGTCAGCGCATGAAAGGCGGTCATCCACACGTTCTCCAACATTTGTAACGCTTCATTAAAGCCTGTACCAGATGCGCTCACAACAAACGTAGAAACATTGCCGTGGTTGAGCGCCTTCATTCCCACAAGGATAGCGACCCCCTGCGAAAGCCGGTTGTTAAATCAATCTATCAAAGTCCTACACGCGCATACGAACATTACGAAGGTGGTTGCAGCATGGAAACACACCCAAGGGATTTAGGCGAGCGTTGTTCTATAAACAGCTAAAAAGGACACGAACACGTGAAACAATCATTTGGCTACGAGGTCTAATGGTAAATGTTTTATTGGTGCATTTATGATGTCTACGCGCAATTAGAAGATCTAAATATCTACCCAAAATTTTGATGCTGCAATATGTATTACAAAATTTTGATGCTGCAATATGTATTAGAATCAGTATCGAATCATGGACTACTTTATTCGTGTTAATCACCATCTATCCTGCAATACGTATGTTTAATCCATGAATGTGGTGATTGTGATGATGTGTAGGTGGCTTGAACTTTTGTGTCCACAAAAGTTATGGAAGACGCGATGCCAGCTAGATTAATGCTTATGCTCAATCGTCTTTTAGTGGTCAATTGTACTATGCTGCCCCTTTGTAATGCTACTTCGCTTTCAATGCGACAAAGTGGTACATGGGTTGGACACTGGGTCTGCTTTTTGAAGCAATCTACATCTTTTTTCTTCCGCACAGATATCCAAGGATTAAATTTGTGTGTGCATATCCACCCCAACAACCTGCCATTCCCGCACGTTTTTTCTATAATACTACATACAAACATACACAGAGCCGCAGAATGATTGCATGTGACTCCTCAGAACCCCAGGACTGACTGGCCAGGACAAGAGCAAGAAGAAGAGGCCAAGTGGTGGACGAAGGCAGTAAGCCAAAACAACAAGTACCACCATCCATCCGCTTTGAGAGGCAATTGGTCTACTCCAGTTACCAGCACGAGCAGACGAATGCGCCTGAATAATCCCTAGTGACTGCAGAATCAAGACTGCAACGAGGCCAGCTTTGATTCGGGGGCGAAATAACCTCACCTCGCGGCCCTGCATGCCGATTCTGATAAAGATCATGCCAAGTTGACGTCAGAATCAGGGCTAGGTAGAGAGCAGCCTCGACCCCAAGGACAAATTACGCCACTTTGCGGCCCTGCATACCGATGTGGGTGGCGTTGGAGGCCAAAAGACAGTCAGATTTTGGGCGTTTGCGCCTTAGGTGTAAGGTTACACCCCTTTCCAACGTCAGATTACGTGTCAGTGCACTATGAGACAGGGGTTGCAACTGGTGTAGGACATATTGCTCACTGCTGCAACTCAAGATTGCGGATAACCTCATTCCAGCGTCAGATGACGCAATGATGTACTCCTGGATGGGGTCGGACCACATTCCGAGGTCAGAAGCTATAATTGTGTACTTTCGGTGGGGTTAGTACTCAATTCAGGGTCAGATGTCGTAATAATGTAACCTAAAGGGAGTTAGTTCTTACTCTAGAACTAGTTGACATAACAGTGCCCTTAGGAGGGGTTTGACCTCATTTGTTGGCCAGGTGATACAGCCTTTTAGTCCCGGAGGGCACTCACTTTTACCTATACATTCGACTTGCCTGCACATCCACACCTACCTACTCTACTGTTACTGCTTACTTACTCCCTCCCTGCCCCCCTTCTGCCTACTCTCTTTCCCGCTTAATTAATCCGTTCATAAATAGACAACTTCCTTTTACTCCTCTCCGTGCTTCTTTTACTCACCTTCTCCCATCAGTCATAGAGCATCCCATAATGACTTTCCATTCCAAAACTCTTTCCAAATAAACTAAGGAAAATTAGTAAGAAGGATTCAATACTTTCCTTTCCGAATATACCATGCTTGGCCTACGTTCTTTTCTTACCCATCTCCTTTACCATTACATATATGTGACACACACACACATACATATATTAGCAATTTCTTTACCTCCCTCCCAACTTGACCACTATTTTTCATCGTCTAACGCTCTCGCCTTAATTGCTTTCTCTCTATGGTCAGATTCTTTGGCGTATTATCTACTAATCGGTGCCCAATTCATGCTTTTCCCTATTTTTCTTCGCAAATAAAACAATTATCCGTTCAAACTACTACTTCCTCCATTATCTTGTGCTTTCAAACTCTCACCATCACACATGTACGACACATACACAGAGACGTATGTGCCACCAAATCACCCTTCCCTTATTAAGCTCCATTACTACCACTGTTATTCTAAGTCTCTTGCACACACGCATACATGCATGCATAGATTACTGCCCCCACCTCTCCACTCATTTGGAAGGCATAGTTACAAAACCAGAAGTCTGTCGATGAGGGGCTGCATAACTAGCGCAAAGCGAATCGAACTTGAGTGGAAGAGCACAATTAATTGGCTGAGCTGTATGTGGAGACTGCTTCTCGTCGCTAGTTTCGACCACGCTGATCAATTTTTTTCACACCAAAGCCTTTCTCCTTCCGTACATTCATCAAACGAATAAGGGGGTGTCAGAGCAGAAGTGAAGCTACAGATTGATTGAATCCGCCGATGACCCCACTTCCTTGAGTTAATTGACGAGATGAAGACTAGCAAATGAACGTGCGACAGAGCTCCCTTTCTGTTTACCCACCTTTCATTTCTCCTCGGTTGCGTCTTCGGTCGTAGTTTTCGCTTCCTTTCTACCGCCTGGACTGCGGTGAATATCATAACAATTGTGCTAAGGAGAAGCAAGTGCTCTTGCTCACACAGGTGATGAGGAGGAAGGCGTTGTAAGGACTCGCGGATTTGGTACACCTTCCGCAATCGCTGGCGTCCTCATCACTTGCAAGGCCATAATCCTTTTTTAAACTCGTGCGTGGGTCAATGTTGCTTTCCAAACATTCATCTTCATCCAATATCGCGACCTGTAACTTGCGCTATTACTTCGACTCTCCTTCCCACCACCCATGGTTTCCTTCTTCATCATCGCGTGTTTTATTTACATTATTTGTACTTTAATTAGTTCAACTTGCACCAATGGGCAGGCCCAGTAATATAAAGATAGGCCAGCAGGCACAGTTTTAGGCCACTTTAGATGTCAAATGACGCCAAACTGAAGTCCTGACGCAGTATAAGATGGTTTGAAGAATCAGCTAATGCAGCATTAGCCCTTTAAACAGAGCTCAAGGCTAATATTGGAGGTCTAATTATACAAAGTCATTTTGGTAACCAGTAACGCTAGACTCCTGAGAAGCGTTAATGTTCCTTTCAGAGATGAAATACCATAATAGTGAAGACCTAGGTTATCTTTTAGCTCGTTATTCAGTCCAAATGACACAATAGTAGGCCCCAACCATGCTTTGATGTCGTTTAAAACGCAACACCGTGTCACAGCTGACTACTACACAGAGTTTGGATCAATTTGTAGGTCAAACGACATAAGTCAAATCATTGACAGGGTCGAGGTTCATTCCAGAGTTCGACCGACGTGATGCTTTAATCCGGACAGAGTACTGGGTCATCTTGGTCAAATGAGTAAGGAACTCACCATCAGCGGTGCAAGGATTTCATTGGATGACAGCGGCCACGAACGCAGAGAAGCACATTCATCCTCCAACGCTCGAACACTCGAACGATGGCTACAAACACCAGGCATGTAGCTGTGGTCTGGTGATTGCTGTTGCTGGCAACAATGACCGCAGCATCTATCCCACTTGCCATCACTGGATCAGCCATTTATTCTCCAGTGAGGCAGGGGAATAGTGCTACTGACAAGATAGTTTATAAAGGCACAATTTTGTCACAGTGTTCCATTGAAATGTAAATTATGTATACAATATTTCTAATGTTCTACCCTAATGCATTTAGAGTTGAATGTGGTGGCTGCTGACACATAACCTCCACGTGGTTGTCTCTGTTCAGCCAATCGACACACAACTCGTCTGATGCGCACTCCAGCACCGTTATGAGGATAACTAGCGCAATGATTGTTTAACAAGAGAACCTATGAATTTTTGTTTTGATTTATTTACACATGTTAAGGCGTTTTTGCAATAAAGTTGATTTTTAAACAGCTTACCATTTTATCTAGTATTGCATACGCGCACATTACGAATGAGCATATAAAGCGCGCAGGTTAGTTGCCTCTCAACGGGTTACGAGGTGACTGAAGCGAGTCCTTTTGAACAGCAAAGATTTAAGTCACTTTGGGTTCGTCCACATGACCAGTTTTATGGACAAGACTTCGAGGTTAATGACGATTTACCGACTGGTGGGTTGCCATGGCCGGTACGACGCAGGCGTGCATGCACGTATGATAAGTTGCTTGACATTAAGGAGTGCCTAACATCGGGTGAATACAGTCTCCCATATTTATTGCCTCGATTAAACTTGGCTCTGCAATGGACGTCGGGGCTATGAAAGCATGGTTGAGCGTGATTTTAGCTGATAAGGCTAAGGTAAGTACCGGCGTGGTGTTCCTGAATGTGCTCAACAGTCAACCATATGAACGGAAACGTTGAGAACTCAAGAGTAAGCATTTTTTATATGGTTGGAGTTTCGGCACCACTAATTATAGCACGTTTTTTGACAAATCGAACTAGTAATTAGCTCTAACTACCACTTTTACGTCAATTCTTGAAACTCCTCCTAAGTATTTGCAAATCCTTAGCCTACATTAGGTGGAAGGTGAGAGAAATATGCAGGGCTAATGACGTTGGTTCGCTTACCCTTTCCTTTAATTGAGAAGCAGTTTTGTGTCAAGTCGACTAGACCTGCTTTGTCTCTGGCCACGAGGTCAAAGTGTGTCTACTAAAATCCAATTTTAGCAGGCCCACATTGCATGCAAGAAAAATATTAGTGTGGGCCGATGAGGCCTTCGTCTCGAGGTCGTCACTCCGCTACGTCTGCAAATGCTTTATCCTAGAAGAAGTCGTCGTTTTTATAAGTGCACTATAAATTACAAACACACACTCTTTCTAAAAGGTGAGTGTGGTATTCAAGAAGCTGATTTATATTTACGATGCGTAGAGTAACTTCTGGATTAGTCCTGGTCCAATTAAAATGGCTTGCTGCATTAACTTCGGCTAGATGACACATCTAGCATCTAAGCGCACATTTATGAAGGACGTGCAGCAGCTCTGCAAAATAATTGATGCTCCACCGGCGGCCATGCATCCACAGTCGGAATAAATTGGATGACATACAGATTTTCTGGTGACTGTAAATTTCCTTGGAGTGTTGGTATTACTTAAGTTGGCGTGGAATTTTGCCCGTATATATAAATGCTCACATTGTTTGCGCTATTTTATTATTTAGAAAGGAGCAGAAGTTGTGAATGTGTAATTTTGTTAAACATGCAAGAGGGCCGCACCCATGTAGTTGGCGGTGGGAATTTCAGAGTGCTTAAGCCCCTCATTTGAATTGTGTAAACCATAACTGGCTTAGCAAAGCACTTGAGACACTACAAACAGGTTATTCGTTGTCGTTATTTCGCACATCCCTGATGTCGTTTCCAAAAAATTTTGTACGTGTTATTGCTTGGCGTCTGCCTAATTTTAGATCAAGTGTTCTCCCACATATCCCAGGCACCGTACTGAGGTATATTTCAACTCACCCATATTTCGTCCCAACATTGACTCTTCTTATGATTCTTATGCATAAGCCTTCTTGACGACTGGCAAAGGTGAGCGAAATATTGAGTCAAAATTTTCGAGCACTCCATGGCTGATTATGGTAGCCGATGTGTTTCATGGGATGAATTCGGCAAAAACAGACACATGACCTAGAAGGTCAGCCACAAACACTGTTTTAAGGTGAAAGAAGTGACTTAGTTGTCTTCCTTGAGGCTTATTTCTCCTTTTAACTTGCCTGATGCACAGCTCCTACAGTCTACTGGACTTGGTAAAAGCGATGCTCTACCTAATCTAATATCCCGACCTTGACTCGCCCAACAATTCCTTCGGCATACTCAGTGATCTTGCACAGCTGCCCACGATGACGGAGCGTGTGCTTGCTGGTCTCTCTGCGAATGGACGTCGCTTTCCACCATGTGTCGCGTGGTCTGAGTGGGCTCGTGACAACGGTTGTCCGCCTACCAAATAAGAGAAGGTGGAAGAGTCGTGGAATGCGATGGGGACAAAGGACGAGTTGGATTAGAAAGGCGGTGAAGCGCTTGTTGCTCACACCAATACCGCAGCCTCAGAGAAACCTGCAGTTCAAATAATTTTAGCAAAATGGAAATATTAGACCTTTTAAAAGACACTTTATTGCCTAAAATTCTGCCTACGAGAAAGTTGATACATCCTCTGATCCTGCATCAGATACCGTCCCATCCTTTGCGCGAATACGCTATTTGTTTGATCCTGAGGATAAAAGTTTATCTTGGGATCCTTGTGCAACACGCTGGTCATCATTTGAAGTGGAGTCACATCGCGTTTTAATATGGCACCCTGTTAATGGCAACAACATTGACCCTTACAATTTTTTCTACTTTGTCGAATTCTCAGGCATCGAATATCATCGCAATGAATTGACTGAGCAATATAGCACTCTATTCGTTGGCAATGTCTTAAGTGAATGCCGGTCTCACTCAGAGTCGTGGCAAACGTCCAGCAACTGCTCGTGGCACGCATTTTTAGAGTATCCCGCAAGTTCTTACCAATCTCACACTACCCACGGCTGACTGCAGACTTTTGTCCTTGGTCAGCGCAGGATAGCAAAGGCAGGAAGGCCCTATTCGGCGGACAATTTTTCAAGGTTAACCAAAGGAGAAGCAACTTTAAGTGCTTTTTGGATGAGGATGGTGACGACGACAGTGCAAGTCAATGTATTGCACGACTATTTGACTCTGCCTATTCTGACCACGAGGAGCTTGGCGTGAAATCCGGTGAACTCTTAGAGGTTGGTGTTCAAAATGGGACCATTAATCAAGTAGATGGCTTACATTCCAATAGTTATGTGCCTTCCACAGGAGAGCATGATAATAATGCCTGAGTCTCATGATGAGAGTGAAGCACCGTCCTAACTTTCTTCATCTTTAACTTACAAAGGCCTTCGTATCCCCTGTCCAACAGCAACGGATTGCCTAGATTGCCCGTACGAATACGAGTATATAAGGAGCTCTGTTAACACAGGTCTGGATTCGGAGTGAAAGTGGCATCTTTGTGAAACTCGGCGCTACTTACGACGTTTAGCCAAATTCCATCATGGCGAGCCAGTTCGGGTCGAGTGCTGTCAGACATTTGCCACTTTTGTGCAAAGGATCAAGACACATTAAATCCCATTTTTCTCGATCCTATTGTAAGCCCACTTCTGGTAGTGATTTTTACTAAATATCCGTGTCAGCGTTGGATTCTAATGAGTGGTGCGGGCCTTGCTAATTGCATGACGTTGAAGCCTGATGCGCACTCGGTGGTTAATATGGACATTACTTTGATTGGCCAAAGCAAATTTTGTTGCCTTTCTAATCTCACTACAAGGCGCAGCTAATTTTTTATTTGAATACACTCATGGCTGTTTGGCTTGAGGGTGTGAAATATAAGTCGAGAATGGAGTTGTTGCAGGTGCTTTCCTGCTTATGCGTATGCATAAGCACTGTCGCCGCCTTCGTCTTTGCTTAACCTGAGGCGCCATTGTGCGTCACCAAGGCTTAAGCTCACGGGAGTTCTCTGGATGACGGAGGTCGACGCTATCTTACCCTTCTACCACGTGCCCATCCCTGTTAATGAAGGGCAGGCAGGGGCGAGATCAGTGAGTACGGTGTCTATCCTTAACCTCTCCAACTACGTTTTTTGCACTTGTGGGCCTGGTCGCCAAGTGGGTGGCATGGATGTCACGAATGGAGAACTATGTTGCCCTCGGTATGTCACGATTTTATTTTGATCTCATCAGTATTCTTGTGGCTGCATGCATGCTGCAGCCCTTAGGCCTGGGCTGCGGCCATGCTCCTTTGGTGGATCTCTGGCCAATGTGGCTGCTTCGTCGCCTTCTCATCCTTCAACTCAGACTCTCCCAACCCTGACTACCCTTCCTTTACCACAGCCAACACCATCTCCGCTATGTATCCCATCCTCCGACCACGACGAAACTTATTTTTGCACCTTTTGAAACCCAACCTCCTGTTCATCTCGTCTACGAATAAGCTCTTACCAGCCTTACTTTGACGATGTTTGCTTAAATTTTCTTTTATAGAGTGGTATACACATCAGGTTATGCAGTTTTAATCCACAGTGTACTGTGTTAAACGAAAGTTGCATAAAAGTGGCCTTAATTTGTGCTATTGCTTTGGAGTGTGATTCACAGTATCTATGGTGGTAGCTTACATTAACGTTACTGCGCTCGAGGAAGTAATGTGATGCCACGTTGTGGCTAACGTTACTGTGGCGAAATCGGTTTTACGCTTGCTAACTCCTATTCAGCTAAAAGGCTGGTATTTACTGCCGGTTATTTCGCTTAGTGTTTTGGAATATATTCGGCACTAATGAGTTTTCCAGGCTAAAGTAGACTGCAAGACAATCAGCCTGCATAAGAAATGGAGCAAATCCCTCCCGTCAATCAGTATCTTTTCTTCGCTTCGGGTCTGTAAACCAGTTATTTGTGGAATTTCTTAGTATAAAATGCATGCGTCTTCATTGTTCTGAATAAAGATAGGTGACTGGCCTCAATTTGGAAACTACATTGTCTTAAAGTGAGACAATACCAAATAAAAGCAGGTGTGGTCTTATTTTTAGCGGAAATCGAAAACTTCCTACTAGACAGTCCATCGGTTATTCAGAAACATCTCCCATAAGGCGAGAACGGGATGGGTCTATTGAACCTAAACCGACTGCTATGAATAAGCTACGCCTGTTACAGGCATCTTTGTAAGTCATCAGTTACTAGCCGCTAAATGCATCCATCTCTTGGTAGGCACAAGTAAAAGCCATAGTATAGCCATCAGTCACTTACTTGCAATTACTAATCCAAAGCCGAATCCATGGCACAAATTTGCATCCTCCTTCAAAAAGGGTTTGTTTAGTGGGCAGATATTCGAATCACATGGAAGCAGCGATATGTGTGCTGCTCTGAAACATGCATGCATACCAACAGCCAAAGCAGAAGAACACTTGTAAAGAAGGGTTTATAATGTCACGTTTCATACTTTCAATAAGTTGATTGACAGAAAAAGTAAAATATTTACAGTAAATTGATTCATCATGTAGGGTATTCCAAAGTAGAATTCTATGGTTAGGTCAACAACGCTCTTTCACATCTTTTCAAATAGTGCCCCTGTATGTGATGAAAAGGGCATGATAACTAGCTAGACTGACCAGTGCACGTTAAGTGACGTTTATATACACATGAGCGATTATGGGGAGGCGTCTTGACATCCTCCAATGGAGGTGTGGAGGCATGCCTGCAAGTTCGTCTTCTAATTGAATGAGTCGTGAACAGGTTCGCATCAGTGGTTATACCACTGTGGTTTCTACGACATCCATGTTTGAACACTATTGTAAACGCAGCTTGCATCAGATTAGTAAATGTTTACCTCTGTAAAAGATTGCCTTACCCCCTTCAAGACAGCACGTAAACCCTTCATGCTTGCCAACTGTGACTCAAACAGCTTTGTGGATTTGATTCAAGTGCCGTCAACACGCTCAAGCACCGGTTTCCTATAGTTAGCGCAGATATCAAGGGACGCGGATGGCCCGCCTGATTATTCAGTGCATAGCATTGAGCAATACGCAGCGACGGTCATTATCATATCTCTGCCACTAACATTGTTTGACTTCAAGTTGTCTTCTGCACGATGACAATTTAACAGGCAAACCACCCTTGAAATATAATAGTAGAGAATGATAATTGTACATCCCAACCAAAATGAAAACAGAATGTTCTACAACACAAATCAGTTGTATTTCAGTTTAAGAGGATTCTGGATGACCTCAGATTTCGTTGCTTCATGCATTTTCTGGCGAATACTGCTTCTCTTCATGCTAGAATTGCCTCCAAAAGAGGGCTGCGGCAGGCGTAACTCTGCGAGTTGAACAGAGTAGCTGCTGTCCTTTTATGCAGTTGTCTTCCTGCCTTTACCGATTTTGTTTTTGGGTCTCTTGTTCTACTCAATACTACCCTACATTGGCCTTCCTCCACTCGTCCTTGTTCATTGGGGACAGAATTATCCACACCAGATGCATCCGAATGGGATACCGATGTAGTAACCAAAATGCAATGGAAGGCCTTCCTAGCTATGCGCTCATGTAAACCGTATTTCGTCATGGACAAGTCACCTTAGTAGCAACCGCCTTGACAGAATTTCGTTGGGGAAGTGTTTTATAATATGGCAATGCAGAGAATCACTGCATATTTATCGGCATGAAGTGGCATTAAAATCACGCTGCTGCGTGCACCTTTATGCTGCGAATACCACCAGGTCTTCAATTTGTGGGTGGTTTCTTGCCAGTTATGTTGTGTCAAGTAGCAGGCACGTTGTGTGTTCTATGCTTAATTCATTTCCCATTTCATTTTTAAAAGGTTGGCTCGTCCTCAACACCTTATTGCAGCAAATCCATACCGATGCTTACATTTCCTAAACACAAGCAACCACTCCCCTTGCCTCCCTCCGATGTAATGCATTGGAATTTCACTAGACTTACGCACACTGCAATTCTATTTGATACAGGCACTTGTTAAATGAAAAGCTGTGCATCCCTACTCACTGAGTGTTCGAATTCGCATGACCCACAGTGTTTAGTGTCAAATTTTATTGCTATTTGAATTCTTAAAGATTGATGTTTGCGACATCTAAAGAACAAATACACCACTGAGGCAATGTCAACACTATGGATGGATTCTTTTTGTTTTCGCCGCACAAAATGCGCTAAGCGCACACGTCGTTGAAGCATGGTAACTAGATTCAAATAAAGTTTATTAAAAATCTGCGAAATTTACTGCGTTGTAGATCGTGTATTCCAAGGATAAATCGGAATCATTTGCCATGGACTCTTAGGAAATTTTGTGGATTGAATGAAAGTTATATGCCTCTATAAGTCGAGTGGCTATAACACACTTTCTTAAATCATAAGTACTATCAGGTTCCTCAACTTCTGATCGCATTGTTAAGCTTGCTGACTAGAACTGCGCGTCAGCTTGTGCCACGGCGAAGCCATCCACAAAACCTGTGAAGGATGCCTAACATAGCTGTTTTGGTAGATAACACATGTCCTGCGTCAATAATGCAAGTGGCTTGCTTATCTGAATGCCTTGCATCCAACCTGCTCAGAAAATCGTGTCGTCGTAGCATTTGAAGACGATTCATTTACAACCCAGTAAATGTTTTGCGTTTCTGTTTTAAGTAAAGTTTGGCAGTCAATCTTGCCAAGCATTATTGCGTGCAATCGACCTGTTATTAGCAGCATCAGGGAGGCGAATAACGAGTCAAAAGTGGTTTGCTTCGGCCATCTTAAGGCCCAAAATTAGGACTTGATTAATACAAATGTCCTGATTTCTTGGAGTCGCGAAACTCTCCACGTTTTGATGACTTGTATTGAAACTTGGCTTGCATTTATGAAGGACGTGCAGCAGTTCTTGAGGGCGATTGGCGTCTCCATTGACGAGCAGGAATCCATCAGCGGAACCAGTGGGAAGACAAATAATGTTTACCTGCGATTCTAAATCGGCTTCAGTGCGCATGTAGACTTCTCGTTGACTGCTAGCATCTTCGACATTTTCGGTAACAGTGGCATTTATCTGAAGGTCCATAAGAACTTTTCATTAGTAACAGAGAAGCTGCTAGCTGGATATTCGAAAGAGCCGCATTGATACTTAGTACGCAGTTTTATTGTCTTTGTCATGACGTATGCAGGGATGCTTGGCGCAAGTGAACACCACAGGCTCCACATATATAACGCACTTGGTGCAAGGCTCCTTTAAATTGATTATCAAGCTCTAGTATAAGCCTTTCCCTTCGAAAAATGTTTGGCTAATTAACAAAACGTTCAGTTATGCGGAAAAAGATTAATGTGTGCGCAGATGAAATGCATTCAAACAGCCGCAGTCGTGGTAATTACTGCTTGTAGATTTAACGTTGCAATCATGCCGCCTACCTAAAATTCAATTCATTAAAGAAAACACCAGTTGCTTCCAGTCCATTCGGTTTACTTAGTCTCCACTCTCCACCTCCACTAAGTCTTCTTCTCCCTTGAGGAGACAATCATTTCTTTAGCCCATTCTATTCGCGCAGTGTAGGGCGGAAAGCACCATCTGTTGGTCGGAAGGCAAACGAAGCGTCTTCGTGGACTGCTGGATATAATCTTGTACTACTCCGAATGAAGGATTCGTTTAGTTAAAGGCATGTGATTGTATAGATGGGCACCGCCTTCGTCAAATCATTTAGACTATGGCACCTTTAAGGGGAACAGAAAAAAAAGCAAACAAGTTTAAGGACGGGCAAGCATGGTCCCCTATGTTCGGTCTATAGTTGTGACTGCGACTGTGGCCCCAAATTAATTTTTGTTCGCTAGTATGTAAAATCGCGAGTTGGATTAATGCAATGCCCCATTCGATTTCCTTATATTTACTTAGTAAAGTAATTCCACTTAAGACGTCGGTCATTACATTAAACCATGGAGTAATTAAGGTGTTCAGCACATGCAATTTTATGCATTCATCATTTGTCCAAAGGACTTAAGCACACTACGCTATATGATCAAAAATGCTGTGGTACAATATTGGTGAGGCGTAGGAGAGATCAGGACTGGCTTAAAGATTGTGCGACCACAAGTGATAAAGAAATGAGTGTAAACCATTACAGCAATTTTTATCACGTCATTGGCCCGGTTTTCGCAATGCTTCTGGATGGATGAAATGCTTAATTGCATTCAAGCACCTCTCCCTATTTCCATAGCAGAGCAGCAAAATTATACAGTCATCATCAACGCAGCCCCTTTGGATAATCAGCCATCAGCTTCCATAAGTATGATGAAGTGTTCTTGCGGGTTTCCAGGTCAATGTAGGAATCATCGGAACTGCCGAAGGAACTTACACTCAGCAGTGGTTCTACTTTCATGTTGAAGCAAATTAGGTTCAGATGGAAGCATTCATCGCCTTCTCATTGTTTCTGATGATGGGTCCTGCTCATAACTGGAGGCGTCAACTGTCCTATGCGGCTGCTGGGCGTACTTTATAAATGTTTGCACGGTTGCCGGACATGCCATCAGGATGGGTTTAATGAAATCGGATGCCAAAATTGGTTCAGGTCCCACTCCACATTCAGTGATCTACTTTTGCCACGTTAGTCTCGCTTGTGATGCTGCTGACGTAACGCAAAAGTTGGATAGTTGGAACACTAAGACCTGTCGATGACACCTATTAATACAAAGGGAAATTGGCCTCTAGAATGCACCTAAGAAGAGAATGTTGAGAACTGGGCAACTGGGACAACATGATTTAACATGTGATCTGAATGAAGGTGATTTGAATAATCTACCTTTGCAATTAACTTTACCACCTTCTCCTATTAATTAGTGCAGTGCGTTTCGACAAAATGTGTTCCACACTTTGAACAAACAGCCCAATCTGCCAGTGTATATCTATGCCTTGAATTCGATAACTAAATACCTGTTCGGACAGATTAAGCACCCATTGTTTGATTAATAGCCGTCATTCCTCTGACCGTAGGTAGGTACCACGCACTTCTGGTTGGTAGGAGTAACACACCAATCACAAGACAACAACAAATGTGGCTGTGTTCTGCCTAGCCTTTCCCATCTAAACCCTCGAACTGCATACAGCTATTGTCATCAAAGACGTCTTCTTCAGCTACTTGCCCTCAAAAGACTCACAAATGAAGTTCTCTTTGTCAATGTGGTGTTGTGGTAACGACTTTGGAGTAAACACACCAACTAACACGGCGTGCATGTCCTCATTACTGTAGAAATGCGGTGGCCATGGAGCGATCGTCTCCATCACTCATTTGCAGTAGTAATTCAGCCTGACTGATTGTTTTTGAAGCTCGGTTAATATTTGATTGAAAGACAAGTGTAGATTTGTTCTCATCCCCTATTTTTTCCTACTATTAGATGGACTTGACAGTAAATAGGTTATCGATGGCCCTGAGGACATAGAGGCATGTGTGCTCTCGTTTCCCCTTGCACTTTGCTGTAGCGGGAAGAATTAAGATCTTGTTCTTCCCACATTCCTTTAAACGCGACACACACACAGAATTATTTGCGATTTCCTTAACCTCCTTCGAAACATACCATTATTTTTCCTCACCCAACGTACTCGAATACATTACTTTCTTCATTTCTCATTCCCCTTCTGTCTTCTACAATTTTGATGCCTCTCAATGTTCATCTACCTTCATATGCTCCTCTTCCAACCTATATAACGATTATCTGTTTGTTCAATTACTCTTTTCTTAATAATATACATCACTTTTCCTTTTTTTATTTTCATTTTATGCTTTAGCACTACTATTCTGCTAACCAGAAAAAGTAAGCAGTAGTGAAATGGTTTTTAATGCTCTCAATGTTGCTGTTATTACTTTTGATGCATCTGCTTGTATAACAAGCGATTAGCGCAGCAGGAGGAAAGCATAGGTAATAATGATGTTCTTTGCTTCCCTATTAATCCGTCCATCCATCCTACTCCACCCCATTTCCTTTCACTCCCTCCTCTTCTTTAGTAGTCGGTTGAGAAGTAGCGGTAACAACAATGTCGAGCAGTAGTCCACCGGAGTCTACATTGCTACTGCTCTTCCATTGCCAGCACCAGCCTTCGCCGCAGGATTTGCATCCGCCTTCTTTACTTCTTTCTCCGTTCCTGTAGCCCGCAAGTGGGGCGCTACTCACCACAACCTCAAGAGCACAGCAGCCATGGTGGTCAGATGCTTTAACGCTATGCCAGATGTAGCCTTAGAAGACGCCTACCATGACGACCATCATGCCATACAGTAGCATGCCACAGAGCAGCAAAATGGAGGCATTGATAAGGTTTTGGACGTCTTTGTCTTGTCAATGCTGTCCAAGGTGGTAGTGACATTCTTGCATGCACCTATCAGCCAAAACTGCTTCTAGCGATAATACTTGCCTAAACAGCAAACGCTACCGTTTGCAAGTATATGTCTTCGACAGGCTGAGTAACGTTGGCCTGCAAACCACCCCACCGAAACTGCTTATGCAGATGGCGAAAACCTAGAGCATAGCTTGTCATTATTATTATGCGACTGAATAATGAAATGAAATTGNAGTATATGTCTTCGACAGGCTGAGTAACGTTGGCCTGCAAACCACCCCACCGAAACTGCTTATGCAGATGGCGAAAACCTAGAGCATAGCTTGTCATTATTATTATGCGACTGAATAATGAAATGAAATTGTGAAACTAAGTTTAGTTGAACCATTTCCAGTAAACGGGAATTTGGTCCTGCGATTTGTGGCTTAGCATGTTTTAAATACAGTCGTGATGCAGTCTTTGGCGCTCGTATCGACACGCCTTTAGGAGTTTGTCCTTCACACAGTTTGTCTTATGCAATCGCTCACGTCTCGATGGTTACATGGTACGCGAATGAGGCATATGTTTGCCAGAATACTAACCTTTGATCTTGCTCCACATGTCAACGTTGACCAGTCTCTCCAAATAAGCAATAGGTCTGTGTGCAGCATAGGAGATAGCCATCTTAGCGTATATATTCACTAGTACCTCATGGCGATGCCCAGTAGTGTTTTAGCAAAAAAGCGGCAAACGGCTTAAGCATTAGAAAAGCTCCTACATTTGTATGTTCGCTGAACGCATGTAAATTAGCGGACTAGGTGTGAGCGATAAGGTAGATATTGAAGCAGAGAGTAATAAAAACGGGGGACTGAATATTCTTTTGGTAGTGCGGAATTCAAGAGTTCATTCTGCTAGCCACCAACTGCCCTTGGGAAAGCCAATGCCATATCCCGTCAATGCGTATAGGTCTTCCACCGTCTTCAACTTACACCTATCGTCGCTTAATAGCCAGTACACAAAGAACTGCGACATTACTTCTCAGAGACCATGAAAAGAGGAGTCACAGGCGCTCAGTTGTTAGAACAGAAAAACGGGTTAAATTTTGTGCATCTTCTTAACGTCAAGAATGAGGGTTAGATGCAACCCTCGTCTTTTCGCATTCTGCCCGTCGAAATGATTCCTTCATCATTCTTCTCCCCGAAATCACAACCAGTAGTTTAGAGCTAAAGCAAATTAATACTTCGCTCAAGTAGGTTCATTTGTACTTATCCAATCAACCGAGTGAATCTTTCGAAGCACCAGTTGATGAGAATGAAACAACACTTAGATTTCATTCTTGATCCGACGGCCCTACGACGAGGCAAGCAGCCTGCGTTTCATCTTTACCTGCGAAGAATGCGAATGAAGGCGTGAGTAAGCGCAGCAAAGGACACCAGACCAGAAATGGATGCTGATAAAGGAGCCTAATCGTAAGTGCTAGCATAGACCTCAATGAGGTAGGTCAAATCATGCATGACATCTGTATCACTTCATTTCGAACCACTCAAGTCCTCACTCAAATCTTTCAGAAACTCTTTAGCTTATTTCTATCGCCTTAGCACTATTAAAACAGCGATATTCTTTAAATTCAAAGTAGGAAGATCAGACCTTTAGCCTTAGAGCCAGTTATTTGTGGGCTATGTGCTTTTGGAAAAAGGGTGAGTGCAACACCTGAAAGCTTCATCCTAGAAATAGCCCAGCAAAAATTTGGACAGCAACCTAATCAACAACCGAGCATTGACCCCATTGCCTGAATCACTATCAGTGTTGTTGCTTGTGGCATACAGCATTCCACCCACCCAATGGGAATTAATTGGGCGAAGTAACGATTCAAGACCCTCCACGCACTACCTGGGATCGTAGTTGATATTTTGAAAGAGAACAAATTTGTTCAGGGCAATTTTTTTGGAATTGTAGGCTTCAATTTCAGGGAAGATGGCGTCTGACTCCTACAAACCCCTTGCTGGCCTTCTCTGTTGTGTGCACCGTCACTGAGGGTAACGTAACAACGTTCAAATTCACGGCAAGATGCTGCCTGGAGGTCGACAGGGCTGGTGGTCTAGGCATGTCAACGCAGACCAAACAAATGATTCCGCCCATTTCACAAGCCCACAGTTGGACTTGCTGTCAAGCATTTACAGTCAGCGTGAAGAGTCCCTAAAGGAGGCATAAAATATCGCTTTTCTTGTGACTTGAACAATGTCAGTGTGGTATCGCCTGAAAACAAAGCACTAAAGACGAATAACAAATGCACAATCGCAACGTTAAATACTGACAGAGCCTATCTAATCGCAATCATTGGATCATGCAAGTGGAAATAGCCTTACAGAATAGAAGTAGAAGGATTATCTATTTGCGGCCTTCAAGTGTGCTTGAAGGAACGCAAAATATCAATGCTCCGTAATTCTGACCATGCGTGCTGAATTCAAATACCCGTTTTGTGCTAAACTTGACCACACCATAAATATGTTTGCTCCAAAAAGAAATATGAAACCAGAGCTCTTGTGCTCCTACTGGCTAAAACAAAGCTGACCATTCCTAGAGTGGACATCAATCCCAATTCCCAAGTAAAAGCCTTAACAACAACGTAGACCAATTTCCTTTTTCTATCTTATAAAACCTTTCCATATCCTACAGCTCTGAGCCATAGTGTGAAAACGAAGTTCCTAGGACCGGCGTTTCGCCACTTAAATTAATGAATGAAAAATTTGTCAACGGTGTACTCGGAGCAAAACTAACACCAACCACTATGCCTCATAATTTTTTACTGCAAATTATAGCAGATGCGCCTTCTGACATGGCTGCAGACAGCTCAATTAATTGCTCTTGGAAAAAAGTCCATTTAGCTTAGCACCGAAATGACCCTTTGAAATTTACTAAAGACCTGCTACAAAAGTTCCATCGCACAAGATTTTGACGAAACTGTGCAAAGGTAAGTTGCGTGGCTGAGTTACAAAAGTTCCATCGCACAAGGTGTTGACGAAACTGTGTAAAGGTAAGTTGCATGGCTGATTCTGTTGAATCACAGTTTGCGGAGATTAATTCTTGCATGCTCACGAACACTGCATCGATGAGTCGCTCAAAGGCATTCAAGGTATTTTTGGCTACAAAAGTGCTCCTCCAATACAAGTGATTTACCTACTTTCTCCATCAAAGCAATGCAACAGAGCACGTACTGATATATACGAAAAGGCTGGGGCAACGCATTCCTTAGGAGGCAGAAAAAAGCAAAGTATTGCAGCATAACATCTCCTAAGACTGATTGCTTTTGTGTGGCAACTCTGATGAATTTTCTCACATTTGTGAACAGTGGATGGAATACCTGCTTGATAAGGCTATGGCACGGCGTTTGAAAGAGGAGAAGGGCTATGTAGTACTTTGCTTGTTCTGAATGCCGGTTTCGATCATTTGGTTGGCCATATTGTCCTAACCGGTTGGACAGGCCTCCGGACCACACCAGCGACCCCGTTTTCTCTGCTTGCTAAACACAGATTATGTCTCAGTGTTTTGTCGCCTTTTGCCTTCAAGGGAGTCCTGAGACGCCACTATGATACATAGACGGAAGAAAATTTGCGTAACACGTGGAAGGAATCGGAGCTAGTGGCATGGCCTAAAAGGCCATTTTTACCGGATAAAGGTAAAATAACCATCCAGGTGTCCATCGAAGATGCCAAGAACTAAGCAATCAACAAAGGTACAAGTTTCATGCTGAATATTTTAATACAATACCAGATGATTTTAACGTTGCTTCTGATTAGAATGCGAGCAACTAGCCAAGCACTTCATTCTCTATGGGCAACACCCCTGTGATTCGTGCCAACTGTGTTTTAGATAATCTGCATATTATTCAGATTGGCGACCTTTGTAGCGGTCCCTCCATTCCCTTCCACCTCCCTGTGAATATGGCTATTACGAAAATTTCGGTTGTTTCGATTCCTGTGAATATGGCTATTACGAAAATTTCGGTTGTTTCGAGACTTCTTTATTGTCGTAGACAAAGGGTAGATCGATAGCGCCCTAATGATTGTTGT
>LWMK02000931.1:0-19605 GCA_001693075.2 Taenia saginata
CTCTCATCCGTGCAGCATCACAAACTGCATGGTCCTTCAATGGTTTGTGATAGATGTTTTTTACATTTAGGGCTAAGAACAAATAATTCACAAAATATATTGTCTTCAGGCCTTCTCTTTACTTGCAATGGCCATCAAATAAAATCAGGCTTGGTACAGACCTTCAAGGAGAGTTCTGCCATCTGGCTGAATTTGAACAGTGTAGAGCGTTGTCCGACCGTAATTTATGGACTTATTTACACTGTCTACGGCGCTAATATTCCTGCTGTCAACCCAACTTTCTTTCATCTGCCTCGCTGCGACAGTCTTTTGAACCACAATTAGGTCAGAGTGTTATTTTGGCTCAACCACTCATTCCATTCTCTTCTGTGTTCGCTGAGGTAGAGGTGGCTTATGCTTCTTACATTGAACGCAATCAAGTTCGGGTAGAAGGCAGCGTAATCAAGTGATCAACGTCAGACTGATGCTGCTCAAACAAACTGACCGTTGTTTTTATTACAGTTTTGTCGATGATCCGAACATTTGCTCAATAAATACCATTCATCTCATACAAACTAAAGGTGCAAAGTGGGGCGTTTTGCAAAATGTGAAGGTGGAGTTTGGAGGAACCGTGCCAACTCGCATCGCCATTAAGGCACGAAAAATTTCCTAAAGAAATGCATGACAATTTGTAAAAGTGATTGATCATTATGTAAAATAAATGCAGTAGAGATTGTCATGCAAGAAATGGACCCACATACGACCCATGTGCACGCGTACCTTGCTTGGCTAACAAATTCTGGTAAGCAGTGCGTCGTTAAAATTAAAAATTGCGTTTTCTCGGACCTTCATGTCTTTATTCTCTTCATGCGAGCTTACACAACTAAACGCTCCTCCTAAGACTGCCACCGAAATTCCAGCAAGTCCTAGTTTTTACCATCAAACTTGGGTTTACCAACATAGAGGGAAATCGCACAAATTGCTAGGCGCAAATCATAGAGTTTAAATGAAAGTCGCTGGCGTAGTGATTAAGAGCAATTCAGCACACCGGCAACCAGTCATGCAATGAATCTCGTGAATTTTTAGAGAGAAAGAGACAAGAAGGACAGCTGAGTAAGGATCTGGGATGGAATAAGGTAAATTGGCATGATTCACCATGGGAAGTAAACACGAAAATAAAAAATCACGACTTTCATTGATGATCTCTAGTGTTACTTTCATTTTAGCATCAAATTCCAGCGACAAGAACATTGTTGCCACAAGTGGTATGCATCGTTCAAAAGATTTTGTCGTTACCAAACGATTACAACGGCGTCATTGCTTTCTGTTTAGTTTAGTAGGCCCATATCACTCTCGTGCATTATTAGCCAAATGATCACGCTTTTGACTGCACAACAATTATAAATGGTACTTAAGCGTCGATTTAGCACTGTGTTACTTGGATCCAAGAAATTAGTGTTGTTATTGTCTTGGAAAATTTTCTGGAGGACGTTGAATTGGTGGCGATTAAGCCTAGGCCATTCTTGCAATAAGCAGGGTCCACGCCACACTAAATGTCAGTCTGCATTTTGGATTGAATAATAGACATGGTGCTTACTGCAATAAAACTGTGCGTAGCTTTGGCGCTTTTTCGATAGTTGGGCCAATAAATACGAATATATTCACTCACCGTACAAATCCGAAGGCAAATTCTGGTTACACTGTTATTAGATTCTTAACGTTGGGAGAAATAGCAGCAAGTAATGCAGACTTTATGGCCGTGAAAGCATTCATGAGCTGCAGCTAGTGAATTTCCACTGCTACACATGAGTGTAGGCGGACCTTTATTATCGCTTCATAAATCACACATTTTGTAAGCAACTTTAAAATTTTCACTTACATGGAGAAAGCCACATAAATTATAACATTTTGAAATTCCACTGCTCGATATAATGATTTTGCATCAATGGCAGATGCGATGGAAGCATAAAATTTTGCCATCTAGCAACTAGGTTCAAGTTCATTTGATCCCGCGGTTTTTGCTGTTCCTTTGATGTCATAAGGTTTTGTTCACGCCTGTTCCATTTCCATATTTTTGCACTGTTAAAAAGTTGTTAACAATATAAAATGGATTATTGCACCACATAATTCAAGCGGCCTTTAGCCAGTACGCAAAACCATCGTTCCTTTCATAATGATTATCCCAAATGAAGTTAATTACAACTCATTCCTATAGCACCTGGCAATTGCGGGTAGACGTGCAAAGAACGTTATTTAAGTAAGGTTGCTTACTTGTGGTGAAATAAATTGTGATTGCAGGGAATTCCGGCCGGATGTTGAAAGTCGACCTCCTATGACAAAATACTCACAAAACCGCTACATGGTCAGTTGCTTCTTCAAAGACTTCGCTGTCAAAGAAATGTGCATAAATCTGCCGGTACACAGCCATTTGACAAGTGCGTAATATATGTGTAATCAACAATATGAAACAATTACGATAATTGCGCGAGGCTAGATGTATTGGGTTTGTTCTAGTTGTTGATAGCCAGTTTTATTGCTTAAACTCAATTAGCTGCTCAGATCACCAGAATATAAAAGCCGTATTTTCGGACTATTTAAGGTATCCTCTGTGCTGCAAATGTGTTCTGAAGTGTATCAGCATTTCATGCATTTAAAGTGGTTTATTTCCCACAATAAACTGGAGTTTTTGGTGAAAAGGTGTTCGCAATTATAGCGTAGTTTACAGATAATTTGCATTGTCCGTATCGAATAGACTCAAACGCGATTGACATACAGTTGAATACTCTCGCATAAATTCACCGCCAGGACTAAGCCTAACATTTTGCCCTTTTTGGTATTAATGCATCGGACATTCGTGTGATGCCTCCAGGTACATGATATTCTCAGTTATTTTATCTGCCCTATTGCATTTGGCTTAGAAACCGCACTGTACCCAGGATGTTCTCTGAATGCGATGCGTGCAGGGTAAATACCTATTAACTGCACAATTTACTCCGTTTCATCGTCAAAACAGGAATAATTAAATGCAAAACCTTGATTTAGTAGAGACTGCCTAAATAAAGGCTGAGAATTTGGTGACTCATGTTCCTTGCATCGGAAGTAGCCATGTCGCGATCTGTTATGCAGCATCAGACACGTCTTGTGCGATGCACATGCATCACAGAGGTGTGGAAGACGTGGGCACATGCGCTATGAAAGTGACAGCACTTGCTGCTTGCACAATTGGTGTGTTACGCTTCAGCACGCAGTGGATGCCATCAGTGACATGGCCATAAGTCTCTTCCCAATCCACTGATGAGGGATTCAGCTCGTCCCATCAGCTGGGTATTATGGAGCCAATCAGTGCATACTCGATCCACGCTTTAGGACAATTCGCACTGTTACCGTGCGTGGTGAGGGAACAACAGGACATGTCTAATGGTTGATTGCATGTTTGAGTCAAATGAAGCAGCAGACCCAATTCGTTGCTGACCAAAATGCGTTTCTGCCTTTATGCTGATCAAAGCGAAATTCATGTGAGCAAAAACGTACAGCACTTAAAGGAATGTCTCTAACAGTGATCTAAACTCGCAAGGTGACTAAGCATTAGAACTTCGGACATTGCGACAGAGGCATCCAGATCGAAGGAAAATTACGACAAAGGTAATGTGTGATTTGATTGCTCTCATGTGGTCTAGCTTAGAGCTCACCACTTATCACCAATGTGCCACGTCTAGGTTGCCTTGGGGTCGCAACATGTCACAGCCAGTAGGATGACTCACAGGGGGGTCAGCAAGAATACAACATGGGACGCTCAGGCATCCATTCTGTCTATGGATGAACTCGCCTCACAGCTGGCCAGCCTCATTCGACTGATGCTGTGGCCTAAAGCTGACATCTCACTCCCCGAGACCTAGGTGATTACGTCTGTTTAGACCGTCCAATCACAACTGGACCCTCTCCTCACATGGCCTGACGAAAGATTGACATTCCAATGTCACGTACAATGTGACTCCTCCGAGGGGAGAGGCGTGATACGAATATTCCGACCTAGCGACGCAATACTCACTGAGACTTGGTCACGTATTCGGTTGGTGGCATCCAAAATACATGCCCTGCCTAATAAATGCTTCATAGGCTAATCGTGATGCAACCCGCGCATTCGTCAATATCTTCAATGCAAGCTATTAGCTTTGGCTTTTTTACAGAAGAATGTAGGTGAACGCTTGCTAGTGACCAAAGACAAACGACAGATGACGAGTACATGGCTGTGGTGGAGTGAGAGTAGGCAAACGCACAAATGCGTGATATGTGCCTTTAACGCCAGGCAGGTGTTCTGCACAGCCTCTAACTCGGGTGACACAAAAGTGAGTGGGGCAGAGCCTCCTTATCATTGATCGGGAAAGGAGCAACGATGACGCCTTTGACATCTTCGCAAAAGCCGGCAGATCGTACACATAGCTTAGATGTGTCTTCAAAGGGGTGTGTCTTCTGCACAAACAACAGCTATTGCATAGCGTCGCCCGCATCAACTTCTGCCCTCGAGGTCCATGCAGGCAGCACTGGAATGTCCACGTCCAAACAGGACACCGAGGGGAGGTGAAATCATCCGCCCACTCACCACTTAACCGGGCTCCACGCACACGCAAAAATTCCACATTATTCCACATTAATGGGCCTCTTTGTTGTCCTAAATGTCACAGCTGAATTAGTGGTCCGCAGACTTAACATGTGTCCTTGTAGCAGTGAGCAGTTTAGAATGTCACGCAGATAGTGCAGCTATGGTTTAATTTGAAGTCCTCGTGAGGCCATAATCGAGAGGTGGAGTATGAGATACAAATAAGTGCAGAGGTTTAATCAGAACAATTTGCACAGTCTCACCACTGTGCTCACCACCAACTTCACCCTGTTTAGGTTTCATTTATCGCAATTTTGCCGTTGTGAATCAATGACGTAGGCTAGCCTATGGATGCAGAGAATGGACTCTGAGGTGACTCTCATTCCCTATACAGTAAACCCTGCCACCAATTTTGCAGAATATCGCATGTTTGACACTTGGAGACGGAATGAATCATGCTGGCTGTTAAGCAACTCATGTCATTTCTTCTCCCAACGTTAATCGTGGCTCACCAACGGGGATGCGCACTGAACGCACCGAGCCAATAAGAAGGGTGCTCTGATTCGATTGGCTCACGTACAACTACTTATAGCATTGGTGATAGGTTTCGAGCTCAGTCAACAGTCACAACGGTGAGCTCACGGTAGGTGGAGGAAATGAAGTCTGAGAAGTTTGATGTGGTGAAGTGTATAGCATACGGAACCTTCTCCGTTGTCTACGAGATATCCTATCCAGAGAGCGATAGCAAGATGTCGACCACAAAGTGGGCATTGAAGCGATTTTACCTGCAAAACACGTTAGCCGTCTGGCGTGCACTTCGAGAACGCAACGTCCTTGTACGCCTCGCTCAAGCCGAGCAACAGTCACCATTCCTCGGCTCTCTCCTCCAAAGCCTTCGAGTGCGTGGTGGTCCAGCCCTTGTGCTGCGCAAAGGAAGTGGTTTCACTCTGAGCAATCTCATCTCAAATGTTGGCTTACTCCGAGAAAAGGAGGCAAAATTTTACAGCTCCGAGATCATATGTGGTCTAGAGCACCTCCATGCGATGAACATCGCGCACTTAGACCTCCGTCCCGAAAATGTGCTTCTCGCTGACTCGGGGCACATCCTCATCACGGATTTTGATCGCGCATACGACATGTCGTGGGAGACGAGACCGCCTAGGTTGGCAAAAGTAACTGAACCACTCTTATATATGGCGCCAGAGCTAAAGAATGGGATAGAGGTCACGACGAAGGCGGATGTATGGGGTCTGGGCGTTCTCTTCTCCATAGTGGTGCTCGGACTGTGGATTACAAATATTTTGCTTTATGGACATGAATACGGGAGAAGCCTTTCGTGCGACCCCTTGACACCGTTAGGCTTCCTTATCAGAGCCTGTCTCACGTTTGATCACAAGAGGCGAATGGACATCGGAGGAGTCAAGCGTCATCAATTCTACGAGGACGTCAACTGGGAGGAAGTTGTGGCCTGCAAGTTAGAGCCACCCTACCATCCCTCCCAGTTAGAAGTCAGTGACTTTCGTGGACAGTACCACATCGATCCCCAAGATGACCTGCTCCTCGGTGCTGCTTACCGCAAGTGTATGCCACTGAGACTCATAACAGGCAGTACCTTCCGTGATAGACATGGGGTGCGTCACTTAAAGGAAAAACCGACAAGTCGAATCGGGCTCCTACGTGCCGGATTTACGACCAAGAAGATCAATGACCTCTTCGCAAACTTCGACTTCACCAATCCGCATCTCCTGCAATCATTGCATGGGGTGGATGGCAACCAGACCTCCGGTGGCAACGCAGACGGTTCCGTCAATCACAGGCAAGATGAATCGGCAGATTATCGTTAACCACTGATACACAGCAAATGACATGGTTGTACATTTTCCTTAACCGTGTCGGTATAGAGGATGAACTAAGTGTAAATATGCCGGTACTACCACCGGGCTAGAAATGCACTCTTTTTTGGATGATGTTTTCTCTTTACTGCACAGAGCAAAGGGGTGTCTTAAGGGAGGTCGAAGTGGATTTTAAAGGAGCATATTGCTCTCTAACACCACCATCACTGTGTTATTACTTCCAGCTACGATCTAAAGGTGCAGCTTTGCTTACTCTCCAAGTGAAACGAGAAAGCGGGCATTACCAAGTCACTACGTGTGTGGATGAAAGCAGCGTGTCTCGCTGCCATCGAGACAGCTGCCGTTTTGGCCATAAATTCGATTAGGCCTTGGCACTCTCTAAGTAGCCATCTGAGTCAAATCACCGATGCCTTGCCGTCCCCACTCTCCCGAATCGCACCGCACTACTCACGACTAAGAGTGAGCACAAGCAGTAGTATAGGCGGTTTGTGAGAGCCTTTGCCTCACCTCATTATTTGTCGCCATTTGTGCTAGCAGTTAAGCCTCTGCACACTATGACATCACTCCGCTGTGCCTCAGTTAGCCAATGTTCCCTCCATTTCACTACAATTTGTCAAATCATCGAGATATTTTATGAAGCAGTAGGAAGTAATGGTATGAGGTGGAGTTTGCGAAGGCATTGCTTGGGTTTCGCTCACCACATATCATTGGGCGTGCGGATTTGTTTTAGCGCAGGATAAAATGGGAGCAAAGAAAGTGAAGGCAACACGAATACCAAATACATTTGCTGCATTTAGGTTACATTTGCCTTCGATTTATCATGCTCGTTGGTCGCGATGATGGACTGGGGGTAAATGGCAGTACTGAATGCCGTTTGCAGCTCCTATCAAAAATTCATTTTAAAGGCGCGTTGATGACAGTTGTGCGCGCCAAGTACTGCTTAAGGTCCACGAGTGAGGAGTTGAAGTTTGTTGTGAAAGATGCAAAGGGTAATGGCTCAAATCCATAACAGCATCAAGCGGGTAGTGGATATGATGGGACTAATTGACGTGTAGGAAGGTAGGCAAGAAGTTGTAGGCACGAATTGGATACACGCAGTGGGAAAAATGGCAATGGGTGTGAGGGAGGATGAAAGGGAAACGGTGAGGAGAGGGAAGAGGCAGGGTTGAAGAGAAGGTAGGATGAGAAGTAGAACGAAATGACGAGGAGTGCCAGTCGGGTAGGAAAGATTCACAACAAAAGCATCGCATGGGCTGTGTGGTAGGCAATTAAACGGAAGTTGGGAGTAAAATGCAGTTCTACCCTCAAAAGCGGGAAATAGGACGCACATCACTGCACATCTCACCATATCTCTCGGGTCACGGTCACCGAAGACGTTGGCATGCACACTTGAGACAGAACACCATCGCGCATGATTACACGATCACGAGAATTACTTTTAACCCCGAAGCCGGATTCACGATAGCAACGATGTCATGGGTGCAGCACACTCAACTGCATGGCAATGCAAGCGTCAGTGAATATGCAATTTGGGCTTGCCTTTGAACTCTTCTCAATGGCTTGCCTTTCGTGCTCCACATTTGTTACATCCTACATTATCACAACTCGCGAAAAACCTCAGCCAACCCGTGGTCACCGGTTCACCATCATTAATCAATGCGCTGTCCATATTCCAGTTTGACAAATATCCAGTGCAATTTTCAGTTTACTTACACACTGTATCCACGCGCTGTCTCCACTAACTTCTCGGATTCTCGTACTACATCGGGCATTGCACGATCTTACGCTCTTCTCAGCCCATTATGTGCACTGACGCCAGTGTTTACAAACATAGTAGCGCATCCGGAATCAAGATCAATAAATAAAGAGGCAGCAGTAAAAGAAACTGTTGAGAGGATAAGAAATGGTTTACCAGTCAAAGCATTTTCTTCTGCTGTATTCATCATCTGGAGAGTAGGGAGACCCTTAAGGCCTCAATTAGAGCGTTTGTGCAAGTCTGTATGAGCGCAAGTTGGCTCTAACTTCACAACACTTTTAATGTATCCAGCAGCACTTCGGATGCCTATAGGCTGACAAACGAAGTAATCGGCTCCACCGAGCCCACTTCACTGGCAGACGGGTGGACGGTATACACTTGAGTGCGGTATCATTGGTGCCCCATAAACACGCTTTTACCATCTCTGACAACTGCTCTCCACACATGCTAAGCAATCGCTAAGTGCAATGAGTGTTGTTGATGGTTGTTGCTAAAATGCAAGCACGTGTGAAGCGCATTTACAGACGCTGGTGACACCAAATGTGGAAGCAGATATGTTGCGTGACTTTTTCGCTCTCATGTGGTCTTGCTTAGAGCTCACTGTATATCACTAATGTGCCACGTCCAGGTTGTCCTGAGGTTGCAACAAGTCACAGCTGGCAGGATGACCCACAGAGGAGGTCAGCGAGAACAAGATTTGGAACGCTTAGGCATCTGTTCTGCCGATCTATGAACTCGCCTCACAGATGGCCAGCCTCGTCCGACTGATACTGTGGCCTAACGATCTCATGCAACATCCAGTGTCACATGATCGGCAAAACACATAGATCCAAGTTAGCTCCTAGTGCTCACTTGGATCCTTCATTAGAGCGCCTTAAACTTCGTCAATAATTCCTCCATCCCAAATTCTACAGAGGAATAATACCAAGGATATTTACAAGTAGAATAAGTTGGTTTGATGTACTAAGGAGCTTGCAGCATATTCAACGAATGAGCCCTTTTACACATTGCAAAGTAGTTTTCTGGATTTGATGAATTAACTGTTGTATTTCTGCCAGCCAAGAGTCATTCAGCGGCGGGGAGGCAAAATGTAGCACAGGAATTATGAACATACGAAACTGGTGAATATGGCTAGACATTGTGCCTCAGCTAATCAAGCGATGCTTGCTGGTGAAGCACTGGTTGATATAGTTTTAGTTGTTGCTAGATGTTTGTGCGCATCACCATTCCCGTAGACATCCAACACTCCTGAGTAATTTCCTCAAATCGTCGCACATATTATCTCTTCCACATCCTACATCTCGATGCATCTGCTTTGAGAAACCATTTGGGACTTAAGTGAGCAAAAGTTGGTTTTTTGCTCGCCGCCCTTGTCCCATTCAGCCGGATCGTCTTTCTCATCAATGAACACACGCTCAGATGCGCCTTTGTGCATTTTGCTAAGTGTACAGCACTCTGGGTTTGTTAGCAGGCACTGACTGCGACATGGATAAATCTCATTTCTGACATCTATTGGAATCGTCCTTCCATCAAAGTCATTTACTGGCAGGTGTGTATGAGAATACTGCCCCGCTCATACCTTTAACAATGCAGTGTAGCAGATAGATCGGCATGCTAACTTGAATAGACCGGCTTTACACTGCAATGGCAACGAATGCCAAACTGGCCGGTTCAAAGGACGAAGACTCTCCTTGAAAGAAAGCTGTGAATAAAAGATGAAACACTTTGAGAGATGACTCCAAAATACACCAGGTCTTCATAAGATGAGCCGGTAAATAAGCAAGGCAAGAGGACGTGCTTTAAGATTCAGAACAATTAAACAAACAACAAACTTTACTTTGTGAGTCTTCAATTCTCCGTGTCGTGACTCGAAAGACATGGCAATGGGGGAGTAGAAAGTCTGTCGTCATGACGCTAAGGCCACGACCAAAGTGCTGTGAGTTGAGGCAAGATGCGATGGCATCAAATGTGATGCAATGCGGTGTTGATGCCGGGAATGCCACATCGCATCCGTTAATGCTAGGCACCTGAGTTTGATAAGGAAAGGAAGGGCACTTGTTGGACTTTATTTGAAGGAGTGCGACGGACTTTGCTGGCACTCTTATATTAAACCTAATTATTTTTCTTTTCTTGAAGTTAACTACTGTAAAAGGACACAGAACAGCGTTCAAGAGCATTGTTGAGGAGCAAAAGACTTCAATCTTGGTCGACTTCATGAGCATTATAACCTGGTCTCTTTTTAGGCAACGCTAGACTGCCACACTTCGCAGCAGAATCATGGTAGCTAGAATACTGCAGAAATAAGTGGGGGCGGGGCATAGAGATTAGCAAGTTGCCATTTCTCTCTGTGTAATCTAGACAGCAAAAGCACTTAACTTGGTGAAAAAATTAAGAAGTATGTTGCTGGCTTGATATCCCAGAGTTGTAACATCTTACGGGTCCTTAAAATCTGACGCATCTAAATCTTAGTGCTGCACTTGGCGGTCGCACAAAAGCCAAGCAAAACACTCCACAGTCAAAATGGTTGTTTATTTCTACAACGGCGGAGTAAAAATCGCCAAAGGTCAAAACTTGTGCGCTCACGTTTGGAACAACGAGGTCTGCTAGTCGCAAGCGTGCTCACTTCTTTACCAACGTAGTCATCTTAGACCCAGGTAAAACTGCAGATGGTAGAGTTCGTATGGTTATATGCAGACGATTAAATGCCGGTCTGCTTCGTTGTTTTCCCACAATCATCTACGTATTTGCCTTCATCTTATCTAAATTTGCCCAGTTTTCAAGGGTTGTATAACCACTCGGTCTATCCGTTCACTAGCTTCATTCCTCCTTTCTTCCAACAAACGGCTTAGATCAGATAGAAGATTTGCTTTACTGACGTTATTAGCCTCTTTTTAATAGTTTAAATGCATTGTTTGAATTGATTAACGGCCGATGGCTCTTACTTTCAGGATACAAAGTAAAGCGATTTCCATTCAATCAGGCAAATGGGATAAATATTACGTAGGCTAGCAGGAGATGTTGTCGGAATAGGGCAGTCCTTTATCAAATTAACCCTAAATGCAGGTGCGCGACCAACACACAACTTGGTGCAAACCAAGCGCTTGCGCAAATTAAAACTCAGCTGCCTGTGATTGACAGATAATTACCAAAACACATGATTTATAGCAGAAATTGATGACTTCCGTATCTTCTTCAAGTTATGTAACTCAATGAAAGCAATTACATGTTAAATGCTTTATTTTCGTCAAATCATGTTTGCATCCCTGAGAGGTAACAACATAAAAACTTCGAGAGTTAAATGAGTAGCGGTGGCAACAAACCTCTTATCTGCGTTGGAGTCTTTGCTGACCTTAAGATTAAAGTGAACGTTTGCAACTTACAATTGATTTTGACCATGAATCAGTGGGATTTATGAAGTGCCAAGACTATTTGCCATAAGAATAGAGGCAATTCGAAATCGTAACCAAAAATGTTTCCCAAGATTCAAGGTCAGCCACCATCTCTCCCCTAATTGACATTGGTGTACACGCTCCTTAGCTTGGTTTTCGCGAATGCCTCTTGCATGATCAACCCACCGAAAATAAGGAGAGAATTGCGGTCTGGAATTTTTAATTGCAGTGGTCCATCTATCATTTCACACCATGCCAACGCCAATCAAATAGCTCTCATAGACCTCCATTCTCCATGCACTTTACTGATTGTCTACCCACCGTCTTTGACATTTCCCTTTGCTGCAATATGCTACTCTGCATTTCTTCGGCCAACTTTGCCCCATGCTTTCCGACTCTGTGCAGTGGACATGATGGCGGCAATTGCAAGGCGTTCCTTGCAAAGAAATAACGAAAGCGATGCATGAACATAAGTAGCAACGTCCTTTAGATCTATTGATCTCGACTATCAAATTGGCTTGCTATTGTCTCTGAGACTGCTTCACGTGCTCGACTTTTGTTTGGCTGTTTATTGTAGGCATCTTGCTAATGTAGACGAAGTTGCGTCTGCATACCTGGGATTAGTATTTCCTTGATCCTCTTGGTTTGATGAGTACAGCCATAACCATTGTGAATACGAGCCTCTACAACTAGCAGCACAATAGCTATTTCATCGGCATGAAAACTACATTAGCCATGCGCCAGTTTAGCATCTATCCGACTGAGTTGCTTAATGCGACGTTCAAAATTGCAAAAAGAAATTAACCTTTATGATCATGATTCATCTGTTCATTTTGACGACCACACATACATGCATTGTCGAAGCTTCCCATGCTTGGATTCTCGTGGTTTTGTGGTTACCACAGCTTAATGCGCACAGACACAGCATCCATAATAATTTATATTTGTAGTGGTTTTTGTGCAGAACGAGCACTGTTCAACAGTGAAGAACATTAGAAGGCATGCGAAGCAGTTTACCATATGAGTTCCATCTATTTTATCAGTCTTTGAATAAGAATCCGACGACTATCTCAAGAATCCAATTTTGCGCTAGGCTTTGCATGCGGCAGTCGTGATTCAGATAAAATAGTTTAATTAAATGCATATAGCCTACTGGTAAGGCTGTGGTTTGTTCATCACCAAAAATGAGTCCAACTCTACGTAGAAAAGAAATGTAGATTGTCGGACAAACCTCAAGGCCAATAAAATATATGATGTGCACAAGTCAAATGATTTCTGTGTGGGTGAATGCGTTGCGTTAATAAAACATTAATTCCATTTTCCCACCACCGCACATGAGCCTACTGCCTTTACGCTAATTCTAAGAATGCGCTATGGACTTAGAAACAACAAGGTTAACAGTGTCCTAGCCCTTTGCAATGCCAATGAGGATCATTGCAGTGCCTTTAAGCTGTCAAATAAACTTCATAGATGGACAAATGACAAGACAACCTTTGCGCAGTTCATTATTGCCCCGAAAACTAGCTTAGGACGCGGTCTTGGAACACTCAAAACGAGTTGCTAATCTCAGAGTCAAAATATGCTTGGTTTAAAAATACTCATGAGAGACTTCGAGAAAATGGAAAAATCGGTTTTTTGAAGTAATTCGTGGAAACATCAGATCTCACATCAATAAAGTGAATTGTACTGCCTCGTGCTTATGAGAAACCGGCAATTTACGTCTGCTTGGTGACCTTAAGTCAACAAAAGATCAAGTCAACAAAAGATTATTAGGTTATTCATTTCAACACCCCAGACTAAATTTTGCTGCATTTATCCTCCACACGGATAATTGGTGCTTAAAGAGTCTGTTAGGAAGACAAGTTTGCAATGTGCATCAAATTTATTTGACGCAAAAATGAGCATATTCCATGGTGAGAATGAAAGATAAGATATGGTTCCACACCTAATGTCAGTGATTGTCGTTTGAGCACTAGCTTCACAGTTATTATTAGGTTTACAAGCCAAAAATAGTCCTACGACCACAAAATAATAACTTTTTAAATTCTTAACTTTCTTAAAACATTTGAATATGCATTCGTAGTATTAATACAGATGTGAATTTAGCTTAAAAATAGGCCTAGATTTTTTGGTGCCACTAAGACGCCTTGCCATCCTTCCGCACCCATGTCGCTAAGATACGCCCCCTTTAAACAAGTAAAGCAAATGATTAAGGCATTTGGATGATACCGATCCCACGAAGGTGTTCATTTTATAAATTCACACATTGCGCTGCTGTCACACTAACTGTATTGCAACACACAGATTAACCGATTGGATAAAGATAACAAAGCGGCGCTATCGGTTGCGGCGGCAGATGACCGAACAATGATTACACAACCACAGTCATGGCCTATAACTTCCAGGCATCCGCATGTTACTTCTACGTCTCTGAGACTATGTCACGTACATAAATGTGTGACAGGTTTGCCACAAGGAGAGAATTAGCATTCCCTTTCAACGGGGTATATGACAGGTGCTAAAAAGGCACAAAACTACCTTCCTCACCCCACACAAACATATTTATGTATGTAACCATATATATTTGACTATTTACCACTAAGTTGTGAGACACCATCATCCATTAGTGCCAAACCATTGCTTTGGAAAGATGTTGGGCCTGTAACCTGTGTGTTTGAATTAAAACAACTGGCGAAAGAAATATTTTCTAAGCTGCATCGTAATCAAGCCTTTTAGCAGTTCTGAACCATTTAGGATAAGGATTTAGATCAGATAAGCCTTTCCTTTTAACTGGTTATACAAATAGGAACTGACTGTGGCCACTTGCGAGTAACGAATTGTAGAAATGGTGGACGTAACAAGAGTGGACTACTTCTTCTGGGTCATTAATGATGCTCCACCTAAATTGAACTGCACATCTGATCTTCACTAATAGCGGGTTGGACCTGTACTGCAGCTCCCATATCAATTCACACATGATTTTTTAGGTTTGGAAATGAGGTATCACTAGCGCAGTGCAAGCCACTTATTCGTTTTCTTAAACAACGCAGTATATTATGCATCCACTTTGTACATACATTATTTAGTACTCTGAAATCAAGAATCTGTGAGGATCTGTGTCATCAACAATACAAGGGCAATCAGGTGGTGGGGAGGGGCCAAACCATGGCATTGACACGCAATAACGCAGGTGGTATGAGGTCTGCGATACCCTCCACTAAGGACGTAAACCGAGTAGCCATGACCTAGATGTGCCTGCATGTTGGTCGACTTCACATGAGTCATCGTGCCTTTTGTTCGTGCCAAAATAAAAGAGGAGGCAGTTTTAAATGAAGTGTTAGCTGACTTCATCTTAAATGAATGCATAACTTTGTCTCAAATGCAGCTATTCCGCATTACCTGTTGGATAGAATAAAGTAAGCGAAAGACAAAATACATTTGGAAAGCCCCTATGTGCACTGGTTGATGCTCTTGACTGTCACATGCTACTTCCCTAGCCCATCTTAGTTTGGTATTTCTGGAATGTGCCGCTACTCCTGGCAGCAACTGCTCCTGCACTATTTAAATGCACTTGTTTCTGTGTGAAGGAAACATGAGGGATTCCCATGAAGGCATCCATTATTTTACAAAAAATAGCAAACCATTAATTTGCCTGCGAAAATTGCACACCCTATAATATTTGACCTAGCACAACACGCAAGTTTGAGGTTTGTACTTTTGTCATCCGTTAGCCCGTAGAACCAACTTAAAAGCTTGGCAGACAAGACTACTCAGCACACTAGCTTGGGATGGGTTTGGCAGCTAGTGCGTAGAAGGGCAAGGCAACCCGAAATCAATGCTGGCCTTCACACGTCTTATTGCTTCTCCCATTCAATCAAGCATCATTTATGCTTCCACCAAGTAAAACCATTATTTTGTTTTCATTGTTGCAGTTAAGAGCAAGCTTCACCAAAGTCGACTCACCAAAACAAATCCACATCCTACAGGTCTCAAGTGATTGTTTCCTAAAGCATCATTGTATTTGCTCAAACACAACCTTTATTAGCAAATCTGTTTCTTAGCAAGTGGGTTGCTGTCTGATCATGCGGTAACAGTAACCAATATCGATGCTATCGATTAGTTGCTTGTCACTGTGTAACAAGGATTTGCACTATCACGCCAGCTTATTTTGCTCCTTACCATATGACAAAGAAAACCAAGTAGAGTAGGGATTACTTGTTTTTAAATTTGTCAGCACAAAGGAAACCACTATGTTGACACTATGGTAAGGTCAGATACCTCTGTCACGCGGTCAGTGTGTGCTAGCGACTTTTAATAGCATTAGGTTCCTGGATCATCTAATTATGTCTCCTTCACTATTCATCGTCATCTGCCTCTGTTCGCATCTGAATTTTCTTTCACGCATTATTTATTATTTACCTGATTTTTGCATTGCTTACAACGGTAGCTTCATACCAACTTCGACACAAACAGTTCACATTATTAAATCACAGACCTTCCCGTCGGAAAAGAGAATATAAATGTAGTTTGCATTCACAGTAGAGGTAGGTGCTTTTCACACGGCCATTCTCCACTGCAGTGTGGCAGCAGACTTATCACTTGGCTTAACTGGGTAGGCGTCACCGCCACCTGCTCTACCCATAGCCTTCACCATCTCCCGTTTATAATGCCTCTAGAGCCAGTTAATATCAGATGGCACAAATCAAATCACTTCATTAAATCATATTTACGCCAAAGCAGGTCCAACATAACAATCCTATGCGCTTCTTCCCTTTCCCAAGCGTAGATACCGGATGGATTACATAGTAGAAAGAGACAATTTGTCAGGAATCACCAACTGCCAAACATAGCGATTACTGAACAAGTGGTCAGTGCATGTTCTCGAACGCCAAAGCAGGTCCAACATCACAATCCTACGCGCTTCTTCCCTTTTCCAAGCGTAGATACCGGAAGGGTTACATAGTAGAAAGAGACAATTTGTCAGGAATCACCAAATGCTATACATAGCGGTTACTGAACAAGTGGTCAGTGCATGTTCTCGATGACTGAATGCATAGACCAATCTTCTTTGGAGACATGCAGATTGTATTTTCAAATGAATGATATTTTTAGGCGGCGATTTAGGCCCAAATCTATAAAATGGACCCTATGAAAATTCTTGCTGATGATCCTGTACCCACCTCAGATTCCTTTGGAGCATGTTAAACATTAGTTGCTGCGATCCTTATCAATACGAGGCTGAATAAGTCACTTGTGGTGGAATGCTAAGTAATGAATTCAATATCTATCAGCTGGGTCCTCTTCATAGAAATTGGTGATGGTGGTGCCTCAGACGCCAGCATCGGAAACTTACTAACTTTTCCAAGCATTTTAAGTGGGACCGTTACGAAATATTTCCTAGAAGAATCTAGAACAGTCCAGACAGCCAGCCTGCATCACTTAAGAGGCTGCGCACATGACCGAGTCTTATGTGCATTTAATTGCGGTAAAGTGCTTTTTGCATCATTTCTGGCTGGTTTGTCTTAGCAAGTCCGTTAATAATCCCCAAGGTATACAATAGAATTACCAAGCTAACAAAGTGTTGCTGATCAGATGCAAAGCCATGGATAAAAATTCTATATTTTAGTGCAAGTGTGACCATTAGAATTATCATTTAATAAGGGAATTATGGTCTCATTTGAAATAAAATGACTTGGATAGTTATGATGCTTTTATGGATGATATTGCTATGCCACTGCTTTCTCGTATGGTAATTATCCAATTTCCATGTTTAAGTTATGAAAATGGACAGGGCTTAACTGACGAAGAGTGGCCAAGATCCGATCAAACGGATATTTTTCTGATAGTGGCATCACGGTGACCAAAATGTGATGGCGATGATGGTCAGATCACTTTCAGCTATTCAATTCGAGTACTTTCAAACTAAGCAGCCATAAGCACTGTGGTAACTATGCATCAAGGAAGTGTTAAATTAAGCAAGGTCTACGAGGGTTGCACATGTACACATGGTTAACCCTTAAAGGCATTGATTATCATAAATTTTAAAGCGCTCTAGTCCGCTATTGCAAGGACTTTGCAGATGCTAGTCGGTTCCCATCCTAATGAGCAAGGAGCCGGTTTTCGTAAGCTGGTGGTTTTTTAAGTGTTCCTGCTGACGACTAAGGAACCTAAGTAGATCCAATGACAAGAGCGGTGAACATGCAGAGTCGAGTCTAAAGTTTACATGTGGAGGTGATTCGTCACGATCCGAACCATTAGGTACCGCGCAACCTTTGATGATGTGAAATGGATAGAATTGATTTCGCGAAACTAGTGGCGCATAAAGGTCGCATGCGCTCATTAAGACGGGTGTTTCATGCATGAGGGAAAGAAGGTAATATTTTTTGAAGCGAAGTGACAAAAGATACGATTCGGACTGCAGAAGTTGCAACTCTCTGACCAAAATAGGAAAGCAAGCAAATCCTCTTTTGCTTAATTTTTTCAATTTCTCGTTGAATTCCGAATCGAAATAAATAAATAAAATAGTGCTAGGCAAATTTTACGAGTAACAAAATGAAGTGCAAAACAGTTACGACTTCCTATTATTGCTCCTCATTGATCGAGTATCACAAAAAAGCCTATTAAGAAAATGAAATAATAAAAGAGAAGAAAAGGCTGCCTATACAAATGATTAACTGTTGTTATTTCTGTAGTTGTTATTAATCGGATTTTGCTGATTCCTGAAAAGAAGCACAAGATTTAGGGGTTAAATCAACTATATTTGGTATAGCAGGCATCACCCAGATTACTTCACCAGAGTTTGAGCGGCTCCTGATATCTTGAGCTTCACCGAAGAAGGCCTCCGCGGCTGCCGCTTGTGCTTCAACATTCAAAGCGTCCCAATTTTCAAGATACGTGAACGGATCCTCCAGTACTCGCAAGTAGGCATTCGAGTTCAGTGCACAGTCGATTTTCATGTGAGGCACAACGAATTCGTCATCACGATCTGAACAAAAACCAAGTATTAAGGTGTTAGCGTCAAAAAAATATAAATTCGATAATGGGTGCACATATGCAAAAGAATTTGCGAGCAAGCAAAGCTGAGGTGCGTTTAGGGTCTCACCCAGGAAGCCATTTTCTTCACCACACGATTCCGCGTTTGACATCCTTCACAAAGCGAACGGCTGCAAAAACAGGCCCAGATGTCCACAGTTTAGTAAAACTAACGTTTGAAAAACCAGCACATGCATGCCAAAGCGTCCGAAAGTTTAAAATAAGTTGAAAAGCTAGTCCATAAGTGGAGCACATAACGAAGTCAAAAGAAGTTATCAGGCTGCTGAATAGCAAATGGGCATTCACTGTTAAGAATAATGCAAACCCATAGTGGCGATAATAGCAATGGTAAAGTCAATAAAAATAAACAAATTTTAACTGTAAATAATAGGCGCATGCGCAAATTTATAAAATTGATTAACTTGAATATCTGAATAGATGCTTGGCGTGAGTTACCTCCGTTACTATCACTAATTTTAAATTCATCACAATGCATTCCATTTTAAGTTGCCATCTTTAAGCTCCAGTGTCTTCTAAAGTCACGGAGAGTCTGCATCGCTAACGTGACATCTGATTTTGACCCACGTATTGCACACAATCTGCCATTTATGGCGCCTGCTTTAAAATGCGTGTGGAGGACACGTGATTTGGGAGTTGCCCGGCAAAGAACTGCAAGTATCGCTCATGGAACAATGGCTATTTGGTCTAACGATGGTGCCACAACTCCTCCAAGCTACTTTTTATAAATAAGATCGCCTTGACAGCATTTAGGCGGGATTTACTGCATGAAATAATTGCTCTCTTTACATATTATGTTTTTCATTGCTATGGTAACCCCGTAGGTAATTTGAGGGACACAATCACTGCTAATGGCAACGCAAGGCCATTCCTGGCCCATTCGTGGTATTTTAGGTCAAAAAACATGTGCAGCATTTGGGTTCTTTCTACTCATGCAATTATGATCGCGTAGTGTCGATTAATCCAAGGCTTTCGTTCTTT